>KZ869256.1:92623-105850 GCA_003456935.1 Machilis hrabei | reverse complement strand
AATTTTTCGTAGCTTGGTAAGCGAACAAAAATTTGCGTTTTAAGCGAAACGAAATTTCGCGCTACGCTTCGTTTGGATATGACAGAATTGATGCTGATACTGTATGTTGAATTTACCTACGAAAGGGTTAAATGAAACGTACACCTCATACGTATCTTTGTAAAGAGATTTAGGCGGCAAATAAGTTACCTTCGCATACGAAAGTGTTAATTAAATACCTACACCTCATGAGAATGTATAGAGATTTAGGATGCAAGTATGTTGCCTTTGCCTACGAAAGGGTTAAACAGAACTTCGATAATCCCTTTTCTAGTCAATTGTTAGACTATTAAATTAATTTAAGTTAGGTTCAAGATATTGGAGACATCGCTTGTAAAACGTTTTATTACCATGATACTGATTTAACCTACCTCTTTATGTGAACATTTTTGGATGTAATCAGCGTAACGAGATCTCAAAAGGGTGTGTTATAACGGGATAGAATTCTCTCGTGCATGAAACTCCCAAACAAACTGTCTTGTTAAACGGCTCGATATTGTTAAATCAGTTCAGTCAGCTGAAGCAAATGGCATCGGTTGTGATGAGGTATTGGTCTGAGTTGGCCTCGATTCCGTTTTTGGAATATATTGTTGAAAATATTTTAGATTTTATTCAGAGTTCAGTTTTTTTTGCCGTTTTCGAACAGGTTTTGAAAGAGTAATTGGGCATTTGGCAGGAGACTCTCTGAAGTTATACGGGATACGGTGGGTGGTGCGTACGGAAAATGTAGTCGCAAATAGAATACAGGTAAGAGAAAACAAGCTCGATGTTTGGTAAATTATAGATACGGAGAATTATTATGTAGTCTTCAGTACACAGGCTCTTCGTGTCTTTCAATAACGTTTGATTTTTCTTAGATTTGTTTAAATGTAAAACATTCAAACCTTTATTAATGTTCCAAATATAATGGACATAGCTATTATTAGCGGAAAATATTGAGAGTTCTTGACATCCATAACTGTAGTAGCGTTTGGGACCCCTATGCAGTAGGGTTACAAAATCATTTTCAGTCAGTACTACGAAGGGCAGCTAGATTAGTTTTAGGCGCATGGGATTGGATGGATAGTGTAACCGAGATGTTAAAGCAGTTAGGTTGGGAACCTTGCAATGTATATCGTCGATCGTGTAGAATTAGGAGATTAGAACAGTTAACCAGTTCTCATTCTCAGGTAAATGTGGGTGAGGTTATACAACCTGCAACTTACATAGCTAGGCGTGACCTTGTGGATAAAATAAAGGAAATCAGATGCAAGACTAACGCGCACTTTTGGTCCTTGTTTGCTAGAACCATTCGAGATTGGAATCGCGTAAANATGGATTCGTAACATATGGTACTGTTGTACCCCCTGCCCAATGCCATTATGGTGATTGCGGGGTAAGGTGTAGATGACACACAGGGTGGCTGAATTTGAGGGTATTTTTTTTATTGTTTAAGAGTTTTAATTTTACTTTGCAAGTATTTGTTTTTAAATGAACGTTGGGCAAAAGATAATTTGTTGTTATTGAATTCAGGATAAAAAAATTTGAGTTACTAGAATTCACTTCATTAAATTTATTTATTTATTTGTTTGTATTGTACCTGGTTTATTTTGGCGTATATGTAAGGTGGCTTTACCATCAAACTTTCATTTTTTACCGTATATCACTTCAGTAGAAGTGAGAATTGTGTTATACTTACGTTTTAAAAACTTCCCGTTTCATCTGTATGATATAATTACTTTATGTAATAGCTGTTCGACAGTTTCATATATGTTGCCATGCAACGGATAGAGTTGAAACTTGTGTAATTGAATTACGAAGCTGGTTAGCAGAGGTAAATGCATTTCCGTGAAGATGGATGTAGCGAGAGATGAAGTAAAGTAGATTACATCTGTTACAGGTATTTCACAACTACAGCTATGAGAATTACCTCGCACCGTGGTGACGGATGGACAAAGCTTCTGAGGTCTTATGAGTTAAAACTAGGTCAGTTTTACACTGTAATAAGTGCTATGGTGATATGGGATTCGCAACATACACCAAATGAACATTATTAAGAGAAGCGATACATGGAACTTCTGGATGCGAAAGATCAATCTTAGTTGCTTAATTTAGATTATTATTGTTTAAGTGTGCCTGAGCACGATCCGATCTTTTTCTGTTAGTTCGGATCTTTGATACGAATCTTTTGTCAAATGTCAAGCAAGACTTTTAGATTGGATTTGATATTTTTTCGTTTCAGATTGAAACGGGTCTTCGTTAAATTTTATTCTGAACGGGATCAGTTGGGGACGGATATTCAGTAACTATATTCTAAAAAGGATCAATTTGGAACGGATAATCAGTACTTGTATTCTTAAAAGGATCAATCCAGAACGAATCGTGTCTAACTACAGTATTTTCAAAATATAATAGAAAGTGATCAAATCTTCACCACAGTGTTTAAAAATGAATCGAAGTGGATATTATTTCACTATTTTCTAAATGTTTCTCTGTTCGAAACGAACATCCCGAAATAAGCCATCAGGTGTCGATGGGATGAAAAACACCACGTATCGAAACGAACCTGTTTTCCTGTTTTGTAAAATAGATTGATACGGAACACTTATCGTCAGTCTCGAGAGAAAAAATAGTCAGATTCAAACGGATCTCCTTCTGCTGTTTTCTAACAAGAATCGAATTGGACCGAATCTGTGGTTCTAGGAAAAAAAATAGTGGTAACGAAATTGTTCTTTTCGGTCATCATCTGATTGAAATTTATATCTCTTGGTCATCCATTGAGAGAGATTGTATTTGATCAGAAGTTTTTCAGATGCTCACTTATGTTACTTGTTTGGCGTGTCGTGTGCATTTGAACCATACCAAAGGTTTGACGTAAATTAAATAGGAAAGTGGTGGAAGTTTAATTGTTGTAGCGTTAAGAGTGGCTAAATTAAATATATAAAGGTGTTTTGGTATTAGAAATACGCCAAATTAAACCAAAATATCTTCTTGAGATAACGTGAATGAACATGCGTCAATACTTAGTTTCGTGGTCTTCTAGTTTCTCTTTCCTCTTCTGTAACAGGTTCATAGATTTGACTATATAAAGTTGTACAGGATGCATTTAAATAGGGTTTGACAATTAATATTTGATCTATGCTCATGGTTTGAAGGTTGTATGCGTCGTGAAAAACATGTTGGTATAAAGAGTTTTGGGTAAAAATTCAAGTTAAATAAGTAGATGCACCAAACGTTTCTGTTTGTTTAAGGATAACGTGAGATACTTTGCCTAATAGGCCTAATACGAGCAAGTAGGTTTACAACAACAGGACGAACCAAAGATGCAAGCTTGCAGGAATATGGACCGTAAAATAACCATGGGACAGACAAAAGTTCTCGAATGCATGACTGTGACTTCGGCATAAACGATTAATAATATAAATCAACGGTATATGTCAGTAAAATGATGTAACGGTGACTGAAGTCACTGAAACTGACTGTTAATATTGTTAATTAATAAAAGAAGTTTCGTTAGTGCTGTCAGCTTAGAACGTCTATGAAATAATAACACGCAGGCTATGCGTATGTTCATTTATTGCTACGTCGTATTTTTGTCCGCGGCTGTGTGTATTTTTCTGTTTGGAAAAGCGCCTAATTTGTGTTTACGTTGTTAAGCATTCATAGACTCCGGTTTGTCAATACCGTTTGCGACAAGGATTGTCACAAATCTTTGTCACAAGGACTATCTCCGTGTACATTGAGACGATCAGGATGGTTGAACAGGCAAAGGCTTAAGTAGTTTCCATCTCACTTTACCTCACCAACGAGTCATTTAAAGCGAGAGATGAACAGTGACCCGACTCATTGGCTCAAGATGTTTCCTGCGAAAAGGACCGTGAAAATTCCAGGCACGTTTGCAGCTTTAAGGCAGAAACGAGTCTGAATTTCGAACCGAGTTTTCTATAAAGAAACGGTTGCTGGAAACATCATTGTTTTATTTATGGGCGAGATAAGAAAAGTGAATTAAGAAGAGTTTAGTGGCGGTCGACTTAATTTGCCGAATGGGTTTTTAATGTCTGATATTAAACGTAACGTTGTTTCATTGCCGTAACATTTGGGAACACGGAATCGATTTTATGTGGAAACAAGATAGACCACACGATTTTGTTTCTAGCACAACTTTTTCCCGAATAAAGATTCTGTCCGTTAATACAAAAAATTATAGTATATTAGCGAATAATGTTTGTATTTGTAATTAGTGTAGTGTAATAAACGTATTCTCATGTTTGTTGTGATTTACAGCTTTACCTAAAGTTGTGAAATTACAAGCACCGGAAAAAGTGGCTAACGGACAAATGAGAAGTATACCCTTTGTGCTCCGAGTTGCAAGAAATAACGATGGGCTGAACTCAGAAAGCAACTTAAAAAGCAAGCAGTAGATTTTTTTAATGGACCCAATTTGCCAGGGTTTCTAAATGAAACCAGTTGGTGCTAACCAAATTTTAGTTTCGGGTTTAAGATAATATTGAGTTCATAATAATTGTAGCAAGCTAAGTAGCTTTTTCTTTTACAATTTTTCCCTATACAAATACATTTTACATAATTCTCAGTGCTGTGAGCCTGTAGACAAGCTTTTATTACAGAAGTGGATAAGCTGATATGGACAGACTAAACATAGTAGGCTATAGCCTATTCGTTTGAACATCTTTTTTAACTAAGTAATAAAAAACAGTGGAGGTACTAAATTGTACATTTTAATTTACTGCGTAGGTGATTAAGTTTCCATTGATTGAATCATGCTATGAAAGGCAAAATAGTGCATTACGTTAAACACGTTGCTTCTGAAAAATCTCGCTTCTTTAAATGCCTTGTGTTGTGCATAGCCCTATTAGTTGAAAAACATTTTCCAGGTTTAAACTAATTCTCATCAAAACAATCCATATGATATATATTGTATATTAATCGCACTATTGATTGTTGAAAACCTCGCGCATCGAGGGTGTCCACAAATTGTGAACGAAGTTTTCATGGCTTGATTTCTTGTACATATCAAAGCGCTGGTTCAATTCTCGAACATAACTTCCAGTGCTCAGTGTAATTAGAATTAGTAAAACGGCATTTGAAAGGAAGTGTGCATTATTTACTGGTCTTATACAGTACCAGTATCGATTCTGTCATATCCAAACGAAGCGTAGCGCGAAATTTCGTTTCGCTTAAAACGCCAATTTTCGTTCACTTACCAAGCTACGAAAAATTAAATTCGCTATTACGTCTTTCAGGCTTCGCCTGAAAGACGTAGCGAATTTCATTTTTCGTAGCTTGGTAAGTGAACGAAAATTTGCGTTTTAAGCGAAACGAAATTTCGCGCTACGCTTCGTTTGGATATGACAGAATCGATGCTGGTACTGTAAGTGACGTTGCCACGTGTACGAGCCTTCAGGGCACATCACGTGAAAATGGAGCGTCAGACAAAATCACGTTACTGAAACTTTTAAAGATATTAACAAACTATTGACCCAGAACAGTTTGTCCGCCATTTTTTGACATTCACTATTTATTTCGGGTACTAGTTTTTAATATGGAAAAAATAGCCACGTCAAGTCTTGGTCGGAATAACATTAATTTCAGTTTAGCTTTTGCTTTTCTTTAGGTTTTTGGTGTACAAATTAGCTGGTTTGGAGAGAGTTGAATATATACACTCCAGATGTAAATTGTACTTGATAGTCTGTGTTGAATATAACATACTGCTATCATTAATTTGGAGCTGTCCAATACATATCGTTAGGTTCTCGTAATGATGGTGTACTCCTTTCCTGGTCTGGAAATTCTGAGTTTCTAAACCTGGGGTAAGTTCTTGCCTTGAGTACAAAGGGTTACCCCGAGAGTCTGCCCGTGACGTACAAGAATAACTGTTAGCGTCTATCGGAAGCGACATTGAAAAATGGGTTTCAGTTTTCATTCATCGTGAAATATCGTTACGCCGACTCCATTTGACGTAGGCTGTGAAAACATTGGAACCATAAACTAAAAGTACAGTATACGTACAATATATTCGTGTAACCATTTGTGTTGTGGTCTCTGTAGCAGAAAGTGAAAGTTTAGGTAAAAGTTCATGAATACCGCTGCGGTACATGGGATTGTACATGAATATTACATTATGTCAGTGTCAGTTTAACGGATCAGGTTAGATATGAGGTGTAATTGTTATGTGCAATCAAATAACGTTATAGTCTTAGGCTACTAGTACATCAAATAATTAGAAGAGTAGAGTAGGAGGAAAGATAATTGGTGTACAACTGTACACCACACAAAGACTACCAGTTCTTTCTCGCGAAACAAAATGTGTTACCATTTTTATATTTCGATAACGAGATTTCCATTGTACTATGGCTGTGGTAAAAGAGGATTCGTGAGGTGCATAATGTAATAGCTGTGTTTGTGGAAGAGCATTCATATAAATTAACGAATACGAGAAAATAGTAGCAGAAAATGGGATGTAGGCTTATACAAAGGAAGCAGAAATATTCGCGTTTTGTGTTTGTTTAGCGCTTATGGAGTTATTTTTAGGAACACTTTTCACAGCTCTTGTTTCATTAAATACCGTTCTGGAAGCCAGATCAATAGTCGAGTGGTGAATATTTAGTAATATGTCAGCGTTGAGCCGTAAAACTTTAAACAAATGAACCAGTGTGTGTAAATAATAATTAAGTGGTAGATGTGGAATTGAAAGGTGGTCAACATTTTTTTATCATACGACATAGGCCTATCGAAAGAAAATCTCGCGAAGTTTGTTTGTACGTGTCGCAGGAGTCTATTTTCGTCGGTGACCACTAGTCTGATTCGCAGCTAACCTCAGTTAACATTTATCGCAAGACGAAATAACTCACGATTGCCAATGTCCAAGCGCTACTTCGTTAGCCACCGCTATTACCTGCCCTGATCTGACCTGATGTGATTTTTTGTTATGGGGTTACATTAAAGACTCTGTCTTTGAATCATTCTGCCTGAGCGACGAAGACATTGCAAATTGTATGGGTGAAAATGAATGCTCGGTGATATCGCGTCCCAAACTGAGGGCACATAGACACATGTAAATACATAAAATAATCTTGAAAGCTTTTTTTTTATGTGGCGTGTAACTATCATTGCACTATTCGAGTGTACCGACATTTGAAATGTGTAATTGAACTATGAAAGACCCTGTAGGCTCCATATGCCAAAAATAGTTTATAAGAACTAATACCAAGCCTTGCGGTTCTAATATTCTTCTGCTGTTAGAAAGGTACACTTTAAAAGCAGTTTGCAGTAAAAGTCACCACTGTGCGAACATGAGTTCAGGAATGTACAATTTTTGAAACCAAATCTTTCTTTAATAATAATAATCTTTATTCCAAAGTAATTTTACAAATCATCAATACAATAATTTCCACAATTGAGCTAAGCTGGTACACCTGACTCATTTTGTATTATTTATGCACAATGAATAATGGTTAGAAGGAACAATAGAAGCTACCAAAGCAATAAAAATAGCCGGGAAGTAAATATAGCATTAACAAAAGTCTAGTTTTACCGTTATTTTCATGGTCACTGCTCTGCTGAGCTCGCATCTTTGGTTCCTCCTGTTGCCACCTATGTTCGTGCCACTAGGCATAGTGCCTCATTTCATCCTTACACGGTCAAGCTTTTTACCCACAGAACGGCCTGTTACAACTCTATTTTTTTCCCTCGAGTTTCCAAACTCTGGAACACACTACCATCAACTGTTTTCCCTGATACATACAATCTTCAAACCTTCAAAACTAAGGTTCATAAATACTTGCTTTCTTCGTTTACTTTTGGCACTCACGGTGCTTTTGCATTGCTTTCGTGAGTTGCTTATCATAAAAAAAAAGTTACAAAAAGTAGCGTGAATACTCGAGAGCTTCATTGTTGGGGTGTAAGCTGTCAGTGACGGATCTTGTGTTAGTCTTAGAGGACCCTTTATAGAGGACAGTTCTCCTTTGACAGGATAATTGTGTGCTATTGATAATTAAAATCCCAGAAATAAATTATATTTTATTCACCCTTCTCAAACTCTTCCTCCCCCACTATATTTGTCAGTAGTCTACAAAATATATATACAAATATACGTATTAAAATACCTAAACGTAAGTTAAATAATTACATTTTCAACAATAGATGAACTGAAGATCACGCAGTTTGTGTAGATGTGCATAAAACATAATATGTATATGCAAATTTCACGTTCAGATACCAGTACATTGAACAAATGGGAATGCAGTCTTTTTCCTTGTATAAATATGAACGTAATTTGATGCATACCATTTTGTCTTGCCTAGTAATAGGCTATGCTAGCTTTTTATTAACCTACGTGTCAGAATAATATGTTGTATTTTGTGCACTGTAAAAGTTGGAATTCATAGATTTGTTGCAAAATGCATAGACTACTGACACGTAGGCGTAATGGTTTTGTGTCCTCGCCTTATGATCGGACGATCTTAGGTGTGTGTTTGTCGGGAGAGGCGTTAAAAGTAGTAGGTGGTTTGTGTATTGAGTGTGTAAACATTCGGTCATCCTGTGAAAGCGTCGTTACTACACGAACAGGGCCTCAAAACTCTGCTGTCATTAACTATTGCCATTTATTCTGGGTTTTATCATCCAGTAATGGCAGTGTAGTATAGGCTCCAGTTAAAATATTTCGTATTAGTTAATGCGTACTTGCGATCAGCGAGTAACTTTTTTATCAAATAAAATGATAAAATACATGTGTGAAGTGATACGTCCGAAGTTTGAAATTTCTTTTTTGTTTTAATGTTTCGTGGATTCTAAATATTGACTTCGCATAATATTAAAATGTGTTTAAAGAATTGTGATTTGTGATTACAGTGGTATAAGATTTTACCAATTTGGTGTAAAAATTGATTTTACAAATACATCATCCATTTTAGACTAGCTCACTGAACATGTTATATCCGTGTAACCAGCACACAGTATTTCCATACAATCAAGTTATTATAATCTACAAGGAAAACCAGTAGGCTAATAGAGCACAACGTCATACAAACTGACTTCACGAAAACTGGAAGAAACACCATTATTTATGGTAGTACATAAAATACAGTGATCAAGTTTCAGTTCAAAGCAATAAACATAATTATCGCTCTTGCTGTGCATGTTGGTATTGCCGTATACAAATAAATGATCGCATTAGAAAAGGTATGTTACAATTTGAAACTGCTTTTTCGATGAGCTAAACTTTACAAAGCAAAGGAAGCAACCATGCCACAATTCATTTTAGGCTATGTGGCGTCGTTGAAAATTAATTTTCAACTAGGCTTGCCAGCCAGCCTCTGGGAGTTCCCTTGATTGAGTTTAGCATATAACCAACCCATTGAAGCTGTGTTTCAGTGATGAAGGTTTATATCGGAATAAAAATTAAATCGACGTTCCAAAACTTATTTGTTTTTTTGTCTAATTATAACGTTTGTGGGGCTCAGGATTAACTCCTGTTAAAAAAAAAACTAAAAACAAATTATGTTGGTTGGGAGGTTGTATTTATAATTTATTATTTGAGTGTACTTTTTTCAGGTCTCCTTCTTGAAAGTAGAGTAAAATCAAGTCAGTAGGGAGAGCATAAATTATGAAATCAACACAAGTAGATAATCTACATCATACCCTGCAATCGACCCAAAAGGTACTTGGCAGGGGGTGCTCGAGGCACCAGAATTTATTATTTACGTCCTAAACGGTTCCAATCTCGAATCGACCTCGGAAAGAATGACAAAAAATACGCATTAGATTTACACCTGATTTCCCTTAACTTATCTTCACGATCGCGCTTATCAATATATGTTGCAGGTTTTAAAACCTTGCTTACATTTACCTGCGACTGAGTGGCGTTTAGTTGCTCCAATTTCTTAATTCTGCTTTTTTTCATGCTTCTCATCAAGAGATTCCCAGCCCAACTCGCCTAACATCTCCGTTGCGCTATCTGTCCTACCACAACGATCCGTTGAACTGACTGAAGAAGATTTTGCAAACCCACCTCATACGGGTACCAAACACAACTAAAGTATTGGACAATTGGAAGCACCAATGTGTTATATGCACTTTGCTTAACATAATGGGGCGCAACCATACGGATTGTAATCGGCTGTCGGGAAGATGTCTTTTTTTTACATTTTATTGTAATATTACTGACGTAATGTTTCATCTCTTGAATGACAAGAATTGTTTTTGTTTTATGGCAGTGGTTTTAATTAAACAGATATACTAAATGAAAAAAATAAGTTCGAATAGTGGAGGGGCGTTTTTTTAAATTCTTGTAGAACTTTCAAGTAGGCCCTACGTTATTTAAGAAAAAAAAGTTTTGTTGTTGTTTTTGTTTAGAAAAAGTCTGAATTGTTGTAAGAAAAAAATTAAAGCTTTGATCTTTGGAAATGTTTAATAAATTTATTTTGATGTTATTTTATAGTTTTAGTGACAGAGTACCAAACGATTTGCATTACTATTGTATTGTGTGATATGGATATTACTTTACTGTAGTGTATTGAATCCATGTATTAAGGATCCTTAAAAGTTTTGTTAAGATATTAACAGAATACTCTTAAATGACCTTTGTAGCAAAAAGGTATAATGTTGTTCCATTGGAATCATTCAATTCTGATATGAAAATACTCGCGCGAGTTTACATTGTTGTATTTTCGATACTGTTCTGCTCTGCTTTGGAGCATAACTGTATATGAATTATTTGTTTATAGTACAATATTGTTTCTCAGCTAGGTGTTATAAAATACGTTATTGCAGTGCATTGCGTACATTATATTAATTGAGTTACAATTTATGAACGAGATAACACGATGTAGGCAAACTACCAAAGTTAAATCAAGCATTTGAGTAGTTTATACCTTAATTTGGTGTCGCGATCAGATGGCGAGCATCACAATGACCATTAAATCGGTAGTGCACTTAAGGTGTGTGCTGTTTTTACCGTTATGTTTTGCGACCATTATGGTACTTTTATACTGTTCTTGTATACAGTCCAGTAATATTTTATAATATTCCTTAAGCTAGGCTACGACATACTTACGTAAATTTTCTTTGAAATGTTTCTATTATATTCATAAATCTTACTATACTACGTGTGAAGTAAGCTCCATGATGATTGAATTTTGCCACTTAGCCGAAACGTAGTCGATGGTATCCAATTTTAAACGTTCCTCTTGGAAGACTCCTCCGATCGTACCTTGCCGTCGAGTGCTTGTCAGGCAGACTTGTAGGATTATTCCATGTACTCGGGGCAAATAGTCTAATCCGGTGTTTGACCATAGGACGTGTTCATGGCGCTGAATAATCGAGGGGATATTACAGTACACGAGGTAAATTGCATCTTTAGGATACACTGCACTACCTCTTTTAGACTTATTTGTTGATATTTGCCAAGCTATTTTTTTATTTATTTTTATGTGAACCAACTTACGAAAGGGTATACCCGTAGTTGAAAAGCACCNTGAGTGCTAGGAAGGAAAAACGCGTTTATGAACCTTTGTTTTCAAGGTTTGAAAGTTGCACGTTTCAGGAAAAACAGGTGACTGTAGAGGGTTCCAGAGTATGGAAACTGTGGGAAAAAAGTGGAACTGTATTAGAACTTTCTGTAGGTAAAAAGCTTGACCATGTTAGGATGGCACGAGTCACTTTGCCTAGTAGTATGAACAAAGGTAACAGCAGGAGGAATTAAAGATGGGAGCTCATTAGAGCATTGTATGAAAATATCGATAAAAAGGCCACGGACTACACGACGAAGTAAGAGACGTGTCATTAATCAGATTAATAGCTCGCTTTTCTATTGAGTCGAGGAGATTGAGATCTAGTTCTTTCGACTATTCAGATATAGGCCTGAAGTTAAACGAAGTTTTTACTTTGATATTTAAACATTTTTTTAATGAACTGAATTCATGAAACTCAATTGTGTTGTTATCTTTATTGAAAAGAAAATAGTTTTGTCGAATTAAATGATTTTGTACATTCTCTGTACTTTTCTCGTTTGATATGGAGAAACTGGACCTGACTGAATCGTTTGACATTTTTCGCTCGCCAAAACCATGCGTATTAGCGTATCATGCATTACGCTCACGGTTGACTTCTTATCGCCTAATGGGCACTCCACAATTAGACTAGTACGGCTTCAAACTGCCTGCACGAATAATTTGAAATGCAGATGAGATTAAAAAATTTCAGTTTCTGCAATTTTCGGGCAATCATTTCCAAAGCACAAGCAATTTAACAATTTGGTTATTGCAACAGAACTTGGAGAAAGTTAAAAAAAGGACGCAAAGTATACATTTCACGCACACACTTTTTTTTTCAATGAGCCAAATGGCATTTGTGGTGTTTTTCATATCTTGAGTTAAGTCAAAATGACATTAGTAACTAAAGCATACACAGTACATACACCAATCTCTCGTACCATTCTTTGTGATGGTGTAAGTAAATATCTAAGGTTCACACAGCTACAGTGCATTTTTTAGCTAGTTCTAGCCTATTTGACTACGTAATGCACCCTTCATTGCAACACAAATGCAATATTGTATAAAACATTTGGAAGTTATTATTTCACAGCCCGCATCCGCAAATTTAAAGGTGTGTACACTTTTATCATTGTATAAGAATACGAAGGTTATGCGTACTAAACTCTTGGTTCTGAGTCATGGTATGACATGTTATTGTTATTAATATATTTTGAGAGGCTCATTACATGATTATATACATTACTGTCGAAGGTTTTTAACCAGTGAAATTTAGACACAACTGTGATTTCATTTACTAGTTATGATTCATCTAAACAAAAAATAGTTCTGCTTTAGAAGTTCTTGTCTACATTGTTGATCATGTTATGTAATATCGTGCTTTTAGCTTAATTTTCACCGACGTTTCAGTCATACTTCAATAGCCGTCGTCAGGTTTGTTAGACATAAATTATAACTTGCTGGTGAGTTTTCACACACTGTAATAATAACAACTACAGAGCTGTTTTGTTATGGCACCTAACACTGTTTCTACAGTACTTTTTCTGTACGTGTATCACTTATCTTAAGAGTGTTCAATACAGCCAGGCCAAAAATCACGCTCCCGGAAAACAAATCGCTTAATATCTGGCTTATGTTGAACAAATCCGGGAAACTTAAAAAGGGGAGACATAGAACAATGCCTTGTGTTGATTTTGGTGTA
>KZ869256.1:71430-88768 GCA_003456935.1 Machilis hrabei | reverse complement strand
TTTGAGACTCGTACAGTTTTGTTTACCCAACTTTGAGACTCGTACAGTTTTGTTTACCCAACTTTGAGACTCGTACAGTTTTGTTTAGATATGTGAAATCTATAATAGTGGTTTTCTATATACTTTTTTAATTTCTTTAATATGTACAAAATAATATGTTTGCGGAGATGTTGTGTATGCCCTTTCGTCTGTGTGACCCAACGTTTGGCCAAATTTTGACCAAACGTCGTGAGGTCGATCCTTTATGTAAGACATGCCTAGACTTTACAATGGCCGAGTTTCAGTAGCGTCAGAACCCACTGATCCATTTGTATGAAACTTCGTTTGAATTACCTCAATAACAAGACGTGGTCAAAACGTTTGGAACACGTAAGCCATTTAATCTGGCTTTGTAAAAGTAATGAATTTCTTCATCGTACGGTAAGAAGTGATTGACCAGTTTACGCTGAACGTCAGAGGATATAAGAAGAGTATGCTTTATTCATACGTGCTAAAATACAGTGTTCGTGAGAAAAACTTGCACTGAGCTAATGGTCTAACGTTTGTTACATGTTAGGTGTAGTGGAGGTCGCATTCGCGTCGCAACGACGCTTCAAGATGATTGAAGTTTGCCACTCAATCGACACAGCCGATGGCGGGTTCTTTATACATTTAACACTTACCAATGAGACTCCATTTTCGATACCCCTGCCGGAAGTCGACAACGAACATACCTTAATGTTGAGTGAGTGTCAGGCAGACTCCTAGAACAACCCTTTACACTCAGAGCAAGTAGTCAGACCCAGAGTTTGAATCTAGAACCTCCCGATCGGGAGGCAACTGTTGCCGGCTACTGGGGAAAACATTCGTAAAGAAAACCCCTGGAAAACCTGTGTACCCAAATCTCGCTCCTTTTACGATCAACTGTGGAGTGTATGTATGCTTTAGTAGACTATGTAAGATAATGTTGATGTCCTCTTTATGTGTTGGCTTTTCTGACTGCTTTTGTGGTTCATACCTAGCAAGAACCACAGTTATAATTAACAGCAATGAACACTCATTTTTAATGGTTTGTGTGGGCTCTTATGTAGCACACTATATTTTTGTGGTTTGTCAGCAGAGGAATTCTATAGTAACAGAAACGTAAGTAAAACGTAGGTGGGAACCACGTCTTTAGAGAAACAACAATTAAAAATAATTAAACAGCATCCAGCGTAAATTCTGTATCACTTCCTGGAAAATAAAGTATTAACATTTTCCAATAGTGTAACCTCAGTGTAAGCTGCTTGGCAACTATTAAATTGTGTAAGTACCGCAGTGAATAAATACATACTCACTAGAGACCCAGCATTTTGAACTGTTATCTTGGTTGCAGTCCAGAAAGCTTGCAACAGTGGGTCGTTCATATCAGATGAAGTAGCATACAGTTCTGAAATAAATGTATGAAGCATCTTTGCAGAGTTGATAATTAGCGCTGCGAAGATGTGTAGCATATCTTTGTTTTCAGTATTTTAAATTAGTATCTGACCGTGTGAACAAACCAGATTTGCAAAATGAGAAGGGCTTGATCAGTATCTATCTCTTACAATTTGTAATAGTAAACTCGCTTAAATTCGTCTGTATAGTCTATTCACACGCGTGTTGTTAGCTGTTAAATCTCTTTGCATTACTGGATTTCAGGTTTGCAGTAGTTAGCCATTTTACAGCCTGGACACATTGGAATTATGGTTAAAGTTCGAACATAAAATGGAGCAAGATTATTGCTACAAGCCCAAAGGATTAGAGTTCTCATTAAACTTCATTAGCTAACTAGCGAGAAAACGTGTTTCAGTAACAATATAATGCTACCCAATCCGGGAACATCGAGAACCGAAATGTGTTTCTCTTAACAATTAGCTCAAGGTGATAGTGGAGAATGCGTAAAGCCATCTCATACGATGACCCAAAAGCCGTACTGGCCGCTGTGCCCTGCATAACACACCAAATCAATCTTCTGAACCATATAAAAATATAGGTTTTATGTATTGATAGTGAAAAGTCTTAGGTTACCACTGCAGTATTATACACACTATAGATATAACTTAACACCCAATCTTCAGTGGGTGTCATTGGAAAGCACATAATGATTGGGAAACTTAAGTATAATTATACTACGTCTACATCTTATCCCACAATCAACTTTTAGTCTTTGACAGGGGGTACAACGCACTAACTCGTATACGATTCCATTCCCGAATTGTCCGAGTAAAGTAATATCAAATACCCATCCATTCTACACCTAACTTCCCTTATCTTATTTACAGGATCGTTTCTACCTGTATACGTAGCTGTTTGCAGTACGTGTTCGCAGTTTAATGACAATTGACCGTCAATGGTTTGTTTAAACCTTTTCATCCTATTTTCGTGGCGATTTTCAGCTAATGAAACCCAATTTAGTTGTTCCCACATTTCAGATACGCTATCTAATCTATCCTAACGACCCAACACAAACCTTGCTGCCTTCGCTGTACCCCTTCAATGTAGTTTATTAAACCTACTTGGTGAGGGTCCCAAACACAACTACAGTATTCTGATATCGGCAATACTATTGTATTGCACGCGATTTGCTTAACTTTTAAAGAACTTTTCTTTAACGTCATTTGAACAAATCTCTAATTGTCATGAACATGACAACTTATCGTATAGGCGATGGTTCCATCCATTTTTGTCACGCTTAGGTAGAACAACTCCTTATTTAAGGCTCAGCACAGACGTGTTGGGATTTTTTAAAGTAATTTTTGGTAACACAAATAAATTTGTTAGTCAATCGACTCTTGTACCAGAGGTCGTGCGTTCAGTTCCCATACAAGGCTCGGTGTTGTGAATGTGCTTCATCTCGAAGTTTTTGATGTCGATAGGACGTTAAACTCAAAAATAGTATTGTGATCCTTCGCCGTTTCTGACAGTGTGTGCGTGCACTCTTCTGTGTTGCTCGCCAAACACATAAAAACATGTACTTTGTTGCTTAGTTTATATCACCTACTACAAAGGTATTACATGTGCAGCGTGTTTTGGACCTAGCAAAAAGTCTGCCATCCGTTCCATTACCTATCGCTCTTTGGCCCGGTTTTTACATGACGCCGTATGTACGGGTTGAACAAACAGAAAACAGGTCCACTGTCGTAAATGTACGTTGCACCTCCGGGATCTAGTAAGAATTGGCATTCCGTCCATCCTGACTCTTGTATCCAAACCGGTGAGCACTATTTTTATTGTACACCCTTTACCAAAATAAAGTCTCTAACGTGTTATTTTTCTTATTACGCCATTAAGGGCCGGTTTTACAATCTCCCGACAAAGTGGCGGATTGTTATCCGTCAGAAAAGTTATCTTGAACTTTTATTCGCCAGATAGAAAGTTTCCGTTCTACAAACACATTCTGTCCNCCNGATTGTTATCCGACAGAATAGNCCGGGCNTTCACTGAAACAAGGGAGGTTGGTAAGCCTTTTCGTGCATCAGAGCCACCTTTCATCTACTTTGAGTACTGTTTTTATAAACACTGCAGAGCGATAATGGCGGATTCGATTGAAATTGCAACTGTTGAAGCGAGTGAGGGCACAAATTTTCACTTATCCTGANAATGAAAAACACATTTCAGTTGTTGAAACGTATGTGGACATAATAGAAAGCAAAGTGACAGACGAAGTAACCCGGAAGAAAAAGAATGAAGAGTGGGGTTGTATTGAAAATGAGTTTAACGGTTACTGTGTGGTAGTGACGGTATGTGCTGCCATCTAGTATCTGATTCTGTAAATATTTAATCATAACAACTTATCTGAACATAGGCCTACATTTACCTTCATGAAATTGTCATATTCCAATTTTCGAATGGCTTTTGTATAAAATAAGATTAACACTGAATGTAAAAACGTAGGCCTAGTTTTATGTGACAAACAATGGTGATTGAATACGTAAATACGGGGCTAAACTTATNATATATTTAAAACGTCTATGCCATCTCTTAAATCCATTTGAATGTAGACCTGTATAACCGTAAGTACGACCAAAAGAACTGNAAAACAAATATGGCTGNNGCCCTGCTNNTGTCCGCCGGATAAGTCCCTATCGGTCACTCAATGTACCGGATAACTTATCCTTCGTTTATCTGGAAGATGGAAGTTATTTGGTAGTGGTAGAACGCAGAATAAGACTTATTGCGGAGATAACGTTATCGGGAAGCTTATCCGGAGATTGTAGAACCGGGCCTAAATGGGTACATGTTTCTTGGTGTTTGGTACGCTGCTAAGGACTGCATCATTACCCAAATAAGTTGTCTAGCGCATTTTAAGTTTTATTTTTGGATTATATGTACCATTTTCCGTTAGTTTTACTGGACTTCTCTGGGACATTATTATGTCGGAGGTTGTATAATTTTCCGTAGTTAAATCAATAAATCGAACTAAACGCTGTTGAGTAATGTTTAAGTTTGAAATTATTATAATGTAATATTTAAGTGCAATTCATTTAACACGTCATAATTAGCTCATAATTCAACATGCACTTTTCAGAAACGGGAAGTATTTACACTATTTAAAGTGTTTACTCGAGAGGAGATGTAATTTTTCTAATCCAACACCATTAATATCACTAGCACTGCAATAAGTTTACAACAGTAGAAATGAAAGAAATAGTTTACAGATATATCATATATGACCGCAAATCTTTTACATTGACTTGTATTTTTGTAGTAGTGTAAAGTATGTGTATAGGATATACCATTTGTTCACAGCAGTTACATTTTTAATACGAAAGAAACATGCTAATCTAAAAACTGTACGCAATACACACAAGTGCATATTAATAATGTATTAGTGACAAATGAGTGCAGTTCCATTGCTTTAATATGTAGCGTTTTTTGTTAAACTTGGGAGGCGGTACTTTTGCTGATGTAATATCTCATTTAAAGATTTAATTATGAGATAAAATGCATTCACTGCGTCTAACAATGCGTATCTCTCTGAAAGTTCAATCTGCAACACAATGCATGCGTACATTTATTGTGAACTTTATCTGGTCATAAATATAATCGAATCGTGGCTTCCGTATTTTTAGGAACGAGTACATTTCAAATGGCACAAAACATCCAATGAAATGGCATTGCAATTTTAGCGATGAACATGAGTGCGCAGACTCGCACATTAGGCTTACCGGATTAGTGCATTACTCTAATGGAATGCAAAAGAAAAATAATTTCATAAAATAGTACATAGATAGTCAATAATCAAAAGCGCAATGGTGTTTGAATATCCGGTATTACGTAGAAGTGAGGAGAAAAAATCATTTAACTTTTTTCCAACTCCGATCTGCAGCACTCAAAAGTCGAATCGAAAACGTTAGCCCGCTAGGAAATGAACGTTTGAGAAGAACCGGAAATTGAAGAACAAATCCCGCTTTCTTGGCTCATTCGACTGGCTCGGTACTTCCGGTTGCCTTTGGGTGAAATCACTAGAGGTGATTCATTTTTTTGTCGTCGAAAAAGTTCTTGTGTTGCCCTTTTTTTTTTTCTTGGAGCATATTTCTGATACGTTATCTTATTTTTGCTGCCTAGTTTTGCTCATACAATGGAATAATGTTGAATATAGTATATTGTTGCAATGCAAGTCAATTTGTAGACTTTTGTGTAATTAATGTCAATTCTTGAAAATGAAAATGGTAGAACAAGAGGCAAGCCACAAATTTCACATTTTGGAAAAGTATATAATATATATACTGTACTTCATGGCAAGTTCTTTAATTCTTGCGTCTGTTATGTTTTTAGTAGCTAACAACCTATTTTCGGCCAAATAAATACTTTCTACTTTATTAGAGAGGACTAAATTTCCCTTCAGATATCTTGGCGCTTGAGTGTGTCACGATTCATAAGTGTTATTTCGGGAGCTGCAATCACCTGCATTTTACATGGAGGGGTAGAGAGCAATGTTGCGACACCCATCTAGTCCACCTGTACTTCAGAAAGTACGTTAATGGTTGTGAAGGTTCTATTGCTGTTGTTTTTCGTCTTACTTTCTTCTGTCAGTGATAAAACAATAAGTACAGTGACAGCGTTCAAATCAGTTTCTTTCCCGAAACTGTCTTCTTGCAAACTTTTGGTGTGATGTAGGCTACAAACGAAATTGATAGAAAATCGATCAAATTGTTCTTTGCAGCAACTTAAATTTTTACTTGAGAATATGTAATCTCAGCGAACACCAACATTATCCTAATTTGAACCTTTACACATTTTATATGTTAAAGTACTGCATAAACTATTTTTGTTTTTTCAATTTCTTTTCTGTGCGGAGACAAGAGTCCAAGCTGTCAGTCACTTGATAGCTCCACCCTGTTTGACGTTTGCTATAGTTATTCAGGAAAGCGTCTTGAAGAGACCAGCTCTTGTAAAGTTATACAGTTATGCTATAATTTGGCAGGGCGTGACGTTTACGACACGTAAAATAAAAACTAAACTCGAATAATTTGATTGGTAATAAGTCATGGATCCACAAAAATAGGGTTTACAGAAGGGAATACATTAAAAACATCTGAATTGTTGTATGTCAACATGAACAAGTTTGTTCAAAAAAAGTTTATGATTCTGAACAAGTGGTGAAATAAAATGTTAAGTATATAAACTCAAACAACGCCTTGCGCTTTCTTTTATTTTTTTGTCAATGTGCTTATTGAAAAGTAAAAAAAAATATAAAAGTATTATTTGCAAAGAATTTATAGTTATTTCTAATTTTATATTTGGTAACTATGCGAATTAAGTGTCTCATTAGTGTAACGATAATTACCTTTGGCTGCCCTTGTAACAAACAAAAGCCTTCTACTTTTAAAATAGTACACATACACTTGAATTGCATATTACAGTATCACATATCGAGAGCCATTAGTTTGGATGTTACTAAATCGCACATAAAGTTGAACATGCTGTTAAAAACAATTTACTGGTTCAAACAGACCAGTGTTTGGGTTAAATTTTCAAAGTAACTAAATTGTAGTACATTGATTATGTGTTTAGTTTAATTTCTGAAAACAAGTTTAAAATTCAGTCACGTTCGCTGAATAACACTTGTCAAAACCAGGGGTTGAAAACAATTGAAAATTAAATGAGAAATATCGTTCATGATCAAAAACATTAGGATCATTATTATTTAGCTCCTTGAATAAGCGTTATTCTTAATGCTCTTTGTAATATTATCGTTTAGAGATTCTTATCCTTTAGATAACTTGATTTTGTTCACAAAAGGAGAAAGAACTTGTTCTGCAATCATAATGTGCTAATACCTTAATTCGAAATTTATAAAGAAATCGCACGTATTTCTTTGGTTCTGTTCTTAGATTTTATGGTAATCAACGGTTAAGGTGATTTCCACTGGCATATCACAACGGATTTGTTACCGTTACCATCAGCACTCGAGGAATGCTGTCTCCAGGTGACCATTACAAGTTTTGTTTTGCTGTACACTGTCACTTTGGTTGGATTATATTACAATAAGTACAGGATATATACCAATGTACTTTGTCTTCCAACGGTTTTCACAACTCAGGTGTGATGGAGGCTCCCTTCACGTCACAAATACGCCCCAGAATAGACCCCTAACCAATGGTGTCACCGACGCAACATGAAGTCTAAGGTGGGTTCTTTTTATATCGGACCCCATTTAACGGCTCTCCAGGAAGACTCCTACGATAATGCCTTACATGTGGAGTGCTACACAGGCAGACTCGTAGGATAACCCTTTATACCCAGAGCAATGAGTGTGCACCGGGAATTGAGCCCAGAACCTCCCAAACGTGAGCGTTTAATGGAGGAAACTGTTCTTCGAAAATATAGAACAAAGGATAAAGATAAGGTTGAGGTTGGGTGTAGGCGTAAGTAATTAACTAATTATTATACACATATTTAATAGTGTACATTGTTGCTTAGCAAAAACACATCTTTTACAACACTTCGGCTATAAGCTTTACACAATGTAAATCATAACATCAACCATTTAATCGTACCAATAAAATGTTTTCCAAATGGGACCGATTTACCCCATCTACAATACAAACCGTTCTGGTCAGCCCACGACTTTTTAATTAAGTATGATCCAAATATTAATTTTAGGTCAATTTTTCAGGATAAATTACGGTTCTCATAAACTTAAATGTCAGCACATACACATAGATTTCGACAGAACCCCAAAACAATACTAATATATTGACGGCACAAATTTTCAGCTTTTGTTATATCTAACAAAGCCAACCATTTTCGATGATCGTCTTTTGAAGTTTTTGGGTGTGGAGCACTCTTAAATGTACACACTGGACATAAAATATATATCAATGTATTAAATCGCATTTACAATATAAAAAGTAACTAACCTAACCTACTACAAAATACTGTAAACTTACCAGGTAACACAGCGTGATATTATATCTGCAATGGTATTAACCCACAATTACTTACACATATATGCTGCGATCGCAAGGCAGTATGGGTTGCAAATTAAGCAGAATTTGCAATTCTTTTTGCTTTATTTCGATTTGGTTGGATTTATCCTTTTCGTTATGCAACCGTGTACACTGAGATGTCACCAGTATTTTTGTTGTCTAAATTGTAGGAGTCCTGCAACTTTACGAAATNATNATTNATTTTTTGTTCTTTCGTAATAGCGATAAGAAAAACATTCTGCTCATGAACAAAACAATTTGTTTGTATTTGGTTGAGCAGAATGTTATTAATTTTTATTTCGTTTTTGCTCTCAGCGTAAAAAATTTGTTAACTTCATTCTGGTTTTAGTTCGGAACAGAACATAACAGAACAAAATATATCTGTTCCAAGATTTGCTCTTTTCAACCCCTGGTCAAAACTGATATTGCAATACATACTGTAAGTGCGTTATACAAACCGGCAACTTTTTTATATCCACAAAGCGCCTTACTCCTCTACTAATTGCCAGCAAGTTTTACGTGCTGAAAACAAATACAGGGTGTTTCACAAGAATCTTGCCACCAGGTTGAAAAAATGGTCTCAAACGACTTGAAAAGCCATAAACGCAAAGACAAAAACACAAAAATTGGACTTATACAGTTCTTTGGATTGTAAACATTTCCTACGACAAAATTAAAAAAAAAATCGTTGCGTTTAATGGCTTTTCAAGTCGTTTGAGACCATATTATTTTTTTGCCCTTTGATCAAAAACTTGTAAAATTTGTTTCAACTTGGTGGCAAGATTTTTGAGGAAAGAAAATTTGTTTGAACTTAGTGGCAAGATTTTTATGGAACACCCTGTATAACTTGGAATATATAACATAATTCGTTTGAATCGAATGTAGATGTTTAGAACTTATTAAAAAAAAGCAATCCACTTGATATAGTTATCGGTGTGGGTTCGATTCAGCAATCATGAACTTTATAGTAAATGGTTGACAACCTCTAGTAGCCAACAGCTAACGTAAAACGGATTATCATCATCTTTAAAAGACGGAAAAAAATTAATGCCTAATTAATAATGCTTTTTATATGATATTTACTGTGTCGCATGCTTTTCTGTTAAGTTCAGGTCAAAATTTGTAGACAAATTATGTGTAGCATCCATTTTTTGAATCCTCCTGTGTATGACGTTTTAATTAAGTAGTGATGTTAAGTCATTAAACTGTCGAGTGTCTCCTGCGCGGTCGAACTGAAAAATTGACTTCTTAAATCACTGGAAGGTCTTGAGCTGGCTTGTTCGTTGTCTCCTGTCCAAAGATGGAGTGAGTGCCTTTTCTTTTGAAATATTGCTCAGTATGAAGTTGACGAAGAGCTGTGACATTAATAATTCTTCAGCGCGTAAGAGCTGGCACATAGAGTGAGAGAGAAAGAAAGAAGGAATGGAAACGTGGGTTGGNGGGAAAGTGGGATACATCGTGAGTTACGACCTTAGCAGAGCAACTTCGCATCCGAATTCTTAACTCTTCGTTCTCTTACTTTATCGCGCCAGTGGTTAATTAATCGGCAAAATTAAAATGTTAATTTATGACTCTTTCTTCCTTTATTTTTAGCCATCATTTTCAAAATTTCGTTTTCGTTCTGAAGCTTCCCCGATTTCCTTTTAAATTAATTTATTGTTTTTCCTTAAAGATACCGGGCGTATATTATGGAAAAGCATTTCGAGTCGGGAAAAATAGTGTCAACATCATTGTAATGGCGTGCAATGGGACTGACAGGTGTATAATTAGTTACGCGTGATAGTAACCGTAATAAACATATGAAGGTAAAGTTTATTAATTCAGAATGCTGAGGGGTTGGTTATCCAAAATTTATATTGCCACGAAAACGCAACAAAAATAACTGCTAGTAAGAACGTTACGCAGTTACCAATCTCAAAACACGTTAACAAAGGTATCTGAGTTCGGTCAAGACAAATCTTTTGTACTATAATTAAATTTTATGATTTTGAGATTGGCGTACTGTAGCTAATATGCAGTATTGTTTGTGAGGTTGTTGGAAATTGTAGCAACTGGCCACCAGATGGCTAGCTCAGAGGTTCTTTCCGCCACGGTGCTGTCGCGGTCAATGCACGAGTCTCCAGATTAGCAGGTTCGAATTCGGTGTAGGGGATTGATGTTTTTGCTATTGCCCATTTATGTCCCCGTTGTAAATACAATTAAGTTTCATCGATCCTAATTGACCAAGTGTTTATTTATTCAGCATTAAACAACATTATTATAAAAGTGGAATAACGTAGTATTTTTTTACTTTTACGTTAAACGGTTAACTTGCCGAAATACGTCATACTAATTAAATTCACGTACAAATGGAAATATTCTAAATTTAAATCCGTGGTTATTCATGGAACTTAAATAAAACGCTTTAATGATTAAAGTGGTAATCAAAGTTCTTAAGGAGTACCGGGGCACTAACCATAAATTTGTCTTTGAAGTAGTCGAAATACGGTAAAGTAATTTAGGGAAGCCTTCAACAATGAAAACTGCTACACGCATTTCTTAAAGTAACATGCCTCATAGACTTGTCTTGAGTCAGTTATCATTTTAGTCACTGGAAGGTACTAATAACAGACATAGAAAAAAAAACTGTTTAGCACTAAACCCAAAATTAACACACCTTTACTTCGTCTATTTATAATTACCTAAATTGTTTGTGAATTTCTTCTTGTTTTGTTGTAGAATGCATGTAAATAAAATGTTGCTATAATATAGCTTATCCTGAAATTACCGACTTATACACGACGTCTGGTATCAAATAATCAGAACTATGTTTTTTTTACGACGATTAGACCGCATATTTAATATACTGTATATGGGCTTAATAAATTCCTGAATAATAAAGGGGAATAAATAAAAGATCCATAAATATGTAATTTAAAGAACGCTCTAATATTAATATTTAAACATTATAAGTTGGGCCATGTTTCGTGGTAAACTGAAGTTTAGTACTTTTAACTCGCAGGATTGTAACCAATTTGCAAGGCATACATGTGTACTAAGTGCAAACACACCTGATGAATTGAGTTTAAGTTGTTTGAGATTTTATCAAGTGTATACTTCACTAATACTTTCCATTAAGTAAATGCTCTTGTACAACGATTGGGCCTCAACTTTGAATTTCTTATGCTCTTTGAGTGGTTTGTTGACATTAAACTCGACATCTGTTGTTCGAAAGTAGCCTGAAATTTAATTCGACGTTTGCGAATTTATTTCGTGTGTTTCAGCGTTGATGGTGTTAGTCTAGGCTGCCGAGAAACTGTATCATGACTTTACTTTATTGACCCTGATGCTAGTGTTAACATAATTCTGTAATCTTAAAATTCTATGGTGTTTATCTGGTGAGCGTGAGAAACACAAATATTCCGCTACAGTTTAACCAAACACACAGTGCTCCAACACACACAAAACAAAAGGCTAAAATAGCTTATCCAGATTTTGGAAAATGTTTTTGTGTTATAGCTTATGGGACAAAAAGCGTAAGAGGAATGGCATTTGCTTTTTTTTCTTCGCTTTATTATACAAGAGTACAGAATATAAAAAAAAAAAAATATTGTACGATGTTGCAGTTCAGTCTGTATGACCGGGTTAGCTTGTAACGTAAGACGTTCTGCGTGCTAGAAACACTGTAGCGCTTTGTTCTGGCATGGGTCTTTTCCAAGTTTTAATGTAGTTACACGGTATATTAAGTCTTGCAGATTAAATGGAGAGTAAGAGGGAGGCAAACGTTGGGAGGCGCCAACTTGTCAAGATAATAAAGCCAGAGAAGTATACGTTTTTGAAGTGAAAACGGGCGTGAACTGCATGTTGCATATGTTGGTCCCACGAAAGCGCAGCCCTACAAATGTGTAGCCTTTTTTTTTTTCGAAATATAAGTAGGGCCTACTGAGGTTTAAGTTTTTGATTGTTAAACATTTTTCCTATGACATGCATGAACTGTACTTGCTGAAACCAAAAACCGTTTGGCAATGTTGATTTGTGGGCTAGTACTGCAGCTTACCACACGTGACTGTCCGAATACGGTAATAATGAGCCAGTACAAATATAATAAAAATCTACTTCATAAACAGGAATCCACACTAAATACATTTATATAGTACTATAAATATTGTAAATAAATAAAAACAGTAAAACAATTACTTCTCGATATAGTGGAACCGACAGGTTGGCTTAGTGGTAGAGTGCTCGCTTCCTAATCTGGAGGTCCCGGGTTAAATCCCGGAGCTGACTCCTAGCCTTGAGTATAAAGGGTTATCTTACAAGCCTGCCTGTGAAGCACTCCACAATAAGGTATGACCGTAGGCGTCTTCCGGGAGGGACGTTAAAAGTGGGGACACATCGATAAGTGTTCGATGTAAAAGAACCCACCACCGGCTATGTGTCAAGTGAGTGGCAAAATTAAAACATTCTGAAGCGACGTTTCGATGTGGATGGGGTGTCCAGTAGACCATACCAGTCAGAAGCGTGGGACCATAAATAATAATAATAAAAAAAAATGTCCAGAATTCCCAATACGAACGGATGTCTCGGAAACAGCGCACTTTGTCATTAAATCCGACGTCTGTTAAATATAGGTCCGTTATTGTGGGAATCATTTGTACTTCTACCGTAGAAGGGTTTGCGCAGTGTTAAACATAACTCAAAAGTTTTAGAGACTCGCATCTGTGCTGATACGACATACATGAAGTATTTAATAGACCTCTCAATTTTAACTGCATGTTCAGCTAGGTATTCTTACAAAAGTCATATAATTTTTACAGCTTTCTTTCATTTCTCTATCTAAAGCTAATTAGCATTTTTATATGAGCCTGGTGTTACTTTGACGAGCATTTCAGTATAATTTCCTTGAAAGTAATTTGCTCCTTTGCTGTCTTTAGACGTAGCAAAACCGAGGTAAAATGTAGTCAAGCGTGATACCAAATTATCTGCTATAGAAAATGGGGCGAGAGAAAACAGGTGCGGTAATTAGTCCCTGAACAGCTTATGAACATCGGTTTAAGACCTTACTGGCATTTGAGGAAAACTCACAAAATGCCGTCTGGGAATTCAGCGAGTACTTTTATGGTACTGCTTGCAGTCTTAATTAGCAAACGATGCACCTTGAGGGAAGAACAAGGCACAACCGAAACCGGAAATAAAGGTAACTTGATTTAAACGGGAACATTTAAAAATAATAATTCATATATAATTTAAATCTAAAATGAATAAAAACACTAAATGAAACGTGAACCATAAACGTTTCAATCTAAAATATTAATATTTTCCCCCTTTGCTTTAATAAAGTATATTTTAATATTTGTTCATAGTTTCAACTACCGCGGAGATAACTAATGGCAAAAAAATATGAAACTATTTGTGAATAATTCGAGATTTATCCGTGATTGGAATTAGTGTCTGAATACAACGCAAGAATTCGTGGATTCTGATGTTAGAATAGCGAAGTTTACCACAGTTAAACTATAGACAAAATACGACTAAAAAAGTAGGCGTATGTTCTACAATTGTCTAGTTGGTAATAGTTTATAGCTTTCTATTTTTGGTTAATGTACAGATTTTTGTTTTATCGGTAAAGTTTTTGTTGACTATATATATGTGAGTCGACAAGACATCTGACGGTAGTGTATTTAAGATTGGACACAGCTTATCTGCTTAGAGTAAGTTTAAAGCCTGTGTCGAAAAGGTTAGTCAGTGGTTACACCAGTAAACGTCGTTATATGTATGTATATCCGCAATGCAATCTAATATATTAGGGTAATGCATATAACGCAATGTACTCAAATTACAATTTACCTGAAGAAGTTCTGATACAGGCCTAAGCGCTAGCAAATTCCTTATGTTTTGTAGTTTGTGTTAAAATAAATTCGGTTTGCGTGGAACAGTTCAGAATTGATTTTTTTGTCGTAACAATAAAAGTGAAAGCGCGAATAAATACTGAAATCGCTCGAGTAATTTGATTTTATGTACGAATGCGTTTGAGCTCGTTAAAGGATATCAGTGTTGTGCGTGCGCCTTGAATTTACTGACTCTATTTCACGGATGGATAGTCGTTGGTCCTTTGCTATTTGACACGTGCAAATCCGTTTCCGGAAGGAATGTAAAGCTGGTTCGTTTTCAGAAAAGGGAACGAACGCAATGTTTGATCTCTAACCGATCTTAACTTTGTTACGAATGCTTCTCATTCCCGTTTAACCAAAGGATCAGGCCATTGTGTATGTGCAGAGAATCCATTTGTATTTGGTATGTAATTAAGGCTCCAGGAAGCCGTAATTTATGTAACTGAAATCGGTCGCCAGAAACCTAATTACTCCGTGAGCCGATTATTCTGCACATTATTTCTCGTTATTCAGCTCTGAGCGTCTGGAGAAAAGTGGAAGAAGATGCTCACGCTGGTTTTGCCATTTGTGACACTGTTAGTTCAGCAACCTTAATGAAAACGTTGTCCTAAAAGAACAGGGTCAACGAGATTAGAAAATTTTATTATTTCAAGCACAAGAAATAGAATGCTAAAAAAAGTGTAATTATTTATATAATTATTTTTCGTGAAATCTAATAACTACGTTGTCGGCAAAGTGCTCCAAAACCTTCGATTGCCCAGAAAATATATCAAAGGAGATTATTTGATAAGCAGATCACATACAACAAGCTGGTATTTCCGGTCATCTGTACTGCAGCACCGTTTGTGATCCTTTTATTCTGTTGATACAGCGTAGAGCAACCAAATGTGTTTTAGACTAGTAAGATAGAATGGTTAGTGCATAAGAGATGTTAAACTTGTTGGGCTGGAAAACCCCGAGACCGACACCGTGTTTTAGTATTTAGTATAAATCGTTATTTTAAGAATCTGCCTGGTGGAGTACGCCATATTAAGGTATGATCGTAGGTGTCTTCCGGCAGGGACATTGATAGTGTGGTACCATAGTTTCGATGGGACCTCACTTAAGTGTTCTGTGTAAAATAACCCACCGCATACTATTGACAGGATGGGGCGCGGAAACTAGAATATAAACGGTAGGTGTCATCGAGCCTCTGCGCAGTAGCCCTGTGACGTCTTCGGAGGATAAACAGTATGACCTGAATGTATTTATTCCCGCGTTTTCTTTCGTGCTGGCTCAGGTATTGGTTGGCTAGCGCGGTATCCTCCACTGACGTCACACAACCTGCGCGTGACACCTACCGTTCATATTCTAGTTTCCGCGGGATGGGGTTTCCTATAGACTTAACTGCTGGAACGTGGACCTATAAGCAGAATTAATAAATTGTTTGGCAACCATTAGAATAGGAATGCCAAAAACATTGTGACCAGAGATAAGATACATTTAGCTTTAACGAATCGCATTCCAAAAACGTAGGTGGCATATTGAGGCCAGAACCTTTATTGGCAGGATATACTTTGTAATCTTGGTTTTATAGACTTCATTTAACCGAAAGTCTTTTTTTAGTACAACGATAATAATACTTAATAATTAATATAATTACAGGTAGTATTTAATTAAAAAAAAACAGTTAATGGCATCTGAAAAATGCTTCAGTATAGTCTATATTGAAACATAGGGACACAGGATCTTAAAAATAAATATTAAACTATATTTGTTGTCAGCTATACGGATGCCAAAAAATACTCTACTGGCATCGTCGTTTGACTTGCCGTAACAGATAGTTTGTGAACACTGATGGATAGTTGGCAGCACGTGAATTAGTGGGCTTTGTAGTGTGAGGTTCCTGGGAGCACATTAGGGTTTTCCGCACAGTAAAAGTGTGCAGCAATTATAAATGAATGAATGACAAGGTTGGAGAGTGTTGTTAGGCGATGTTGTAACCAGCCGTAGTGTGAAGTGTGCGAGGATTTCAAAACCCCTGTGAACCTAACCTGGAACTTTCATTCACCATTGTGATACACCAGTTTCCGGTGGCGCAAATGGCATTACGCAATCTTTTTTTTTTTACGACTTCCACTAATGTAGGGCTGTGTGACAGCTGCTTTAAATTGTTATGCTTCTTTGAGTATAGGCCTTATTATAATTTTAAACAAATCAGTTTGGCTCTGATGGTGTGGCATGAACGAATGTGACGTAATACATTTCGTATTTGTACTCACAATTTTTATCGCGTCATTTCCGTCCGAATAACGTGTAGGTAGGCTTCAACAATATGTGTTAATGGAGCATTAACTTAGGTTAGTGCCTGGGTTTTGCAGTTTACAATCATATGTAATTTTCACTGTAATAAAGTATGAAATGCATTTTGATCACAACATTTACTAATAGGGAACATAGATAGTGGAAGGACAGTGTTCGTTCCTGTGCTTAGATTGACTGATTATTTCAGTTTATGGTTTCACGGTACTGACTGATAGTTTAATGGAGCCCCCATCTGCGTCATAATGACGCTTCAGAAATACTGAATTTTGCCGATCAGTCGATACAGCCGTAGAGTGCTCGTCTCATGATTAAGAGGTACGGGGTTAAAAATACCGGGGCTGACCCCTAGCTTTGAGTATAAAGGGTTATCCTACGAGTCTGCCTGTGAAGCACTCCACACTAAGCTATGATCTTAGGCGTCTTCCGGGACGTTAAAAGTGGAGTCCCATCGATAAGTGTTCGATGTAGAAATAACCTACCACCGAGCGAGTGGCAAAATTAAATCATCCTGAAGCGTTGTTACGACGCGGATGGGTTCGCCATTAGACTGTCGCACTCAGAACCTTGGGAGTATAAACTCAATTAACCAAACCATCAACAATCAACATTTACCGGCTTACAGATGATGATGATTTTGGTGTTTTACGTCCCGTCGACACACAATGGGTCATTAGGGACGATGAAACAATGTTTTATTGTGATTCATGAAGGTGAACTTAATTCTATATG
>KZ869256.1:0-10739 GCA_003456935.1 Machilis hrabei | reverse complement strand
GCGAATTTAATTTTTCGTAGCTTGGTAAGTGAACGAAAATTTGCGTTTTAAGCGACACAAAATTTCGCGCTACGCTTCGTTTGGATATGACAGAATCGATGCTGGTACTGTAAGTGAAAGAAAACAGGCTAAATATATACAGTATTACAATAAAGTGTTAAAAGAAATAAATCTAAGAATCTTATAGGATTGCCAAGCAAATAAAAAAATCGCAACAAGAATCGCCAAATGAAAAAAAAAATCGCATTTGGCGAAAAATGCGATCGGCAGCGAGTCCCCTGCAAAGTTGATTATACATCCATAATGAACTTGGTCGCTGATAGGACGTTAAACGTAAAACGTTAATATTAAAGGATTAAATTTAAGATACAACATTTTATGAATATTTAAAGCAGTATGTACCAAAACTATACAATCGCAATTCCTAAATAATGTAGTTTTTGTTTGTAGATTGATGGTTTTCAGCCAAAGGCTTAATTGTCAGCTAAAACTTAAACCAAATGAACGGTATAACTTTAGTTACGCAGGGTAAACCTGTAAAGAAATTAAATATAACGGATACTTATTTCTGAACCATATTTGAAAGGCAGTAACCTACAACTCGAAAAACTAACTTTCTGTGCTGCATTGAGTTTGGTGTTTTAAACAAGGAAGAGCATATTTTCGCTTGTTTAGGCGTTTCAGAGAAAGGTGCGAGTCAGTTAAAAACTAAACAGGTTCACTGCTTCATGACTTTTGCATTTCTGTTGGCTTTGTAGGTGTGACAAAATTAGCACTTAACTGGTGTGAAAATGAGTGAGCTAAGAGAAGGCGGTGAATCGTAAAATAAAAAAAAGCCTGTGCGATCTTTGTTCGACGACGATTTCTAGAAGAGTAAGTCGTTGTATTAACAAACAGCATACAAAGTGAACTACGCATTGTACAGCTTGCTTTTAGTGACTACGTGCTCAAATACCGACAACGTTCGTGAACAGAAATTATTATACGTATAATAGCAGCATGGGATTGTGCCATACGAATTGTAACTGAGATGGAATGTGGCAACATCGAATTACAAAAAAATTATTAATATGCTACGTTAATTTGAAATGCTTTTGATTAACATGTAAAAGTTTAAATGGTTGTTTTAAAGGTACGAAAGGAAGTAGGTATTAACCCCACGGCTACGTGAGCAGAAGTAACCAGCTCTTTCCAATGACTGCAAACGGAGACGTCTTGGACCATGTTTATCAATCAGACGTTTGAGAATACACAGATTCCTATAAAAAAAAGTTATATTTCTTCCATATGATTCACGTGAGAAACAAAACCTGTTAATAATTTGGTTCACTTCATTTTTTGTTGTTGCCAGAACAGTGTTGCTAAATTTTGAAATTTATAAAATTATTGCAAGGTAATTGCAACTTGGTATTTGGGAAGGGGGTAGATAAAATACCAGGACAAGTACAATTCACCAATAGTGCTCACTAAGTTTTAGTGTAAAGTGTTATGAAAGGACTCTAATTAATGGTTGATGAAGTATTTTAACGTCAATACGAGAATCACATATTGAAATAATGCATTTGCAAGATTTGAATACATTCTCCCTATTTATTTAATGCAATTTGTATTAAAAGAAAAAGAGCATGATCATTTAATATACAGGGTATTTAAAAAAAATAGGGTCGCATATTTTCACACTAGGTAGTATGAACCAAAACAAGAAAAAAAGAGCTTAGTGAACATTTAAAGTCTCACTTACCACGCTCAATATCTTTGGAAATAGTTGAGACTGAATAATGGCAAACAAAACACGTAATGCCTAAAAGTCAAATAAGTTCACCAAAAACTGTAAGTCAAATAGGCCTATGAACTTCACAATTTTAAATGGTATAATACCTTGTGTGATACCTCGTTTGAAAGAGCGCTTTAAACTGAACACAATGACACTTTAACTTTGGNTGTGAAGTAAAAGACGTGACCACAGCAGGAATAACAAAAGNNNAAANGTAACAATAATAAACAGCTCTAAGGCTGTACTTCGAAAACAGACATGCTTTTATAGACTTTATCATTGTTTAAGTTCAAATATGCTATTTATTGCTGAATGTAGTTTTTCAAAAGTCACTCATTACAGGATTTGTTTCACTTCGAATTGAATCCAGAATTTTGTTAAAGCATATATTTAATAACTCCAGTATTATTTGAAAAAGAATTCTATTAAACACNGATATACACAAATTAATATTGCACAGTTTTTCAGTCAGCGAAAGTCGTAATAGGCCTATGAACTTTACAATATCAAATAGCAAAATAATTTGAGTGACAGTTCGTTTAGAATAGGTTTTCACACTGTAATATTTTACTGTACGTGCTATCACTCGATGATAGTGACATTTGAAATTTTAAAGTAAATATGCCTATCGCTTACTGAAAACTGAAATAATTGAAATATTATGTTTAGCACTGAGATGCCAGGTTACATTTTAATGTGTGTTAGATCACTGATAAGTACTTTACAAGCATAGTATTAAAATGATGGAGAGTTGTTGTTACCTTTTGACTTTTGTTATTTCTGCTGTGTTCATGTCTTTTATTTCACATTTAAAGTGAACGTGTCATTGTGTTCAGTTTAAAACGCTCTTCAAACGAGGTGTTACACAATGTAATATAACATTTACAATTTTGAAGTTAATATTTATTTATTTGACTTTTACAGTTTTTGGTGAACTTATTTGATTTTAGGTATTACGTGTTTTGTTTGCTATTTTTGAGTCTCAACTATTTCCAAAGATATCGAGCGTGGTAAGTGGCTTCTCATTATTTTTTTGGAAATAAAAGGGATTGTATCTCGGACACCAGGCATTTCGGGAAACATGTTCACTAAGCCTTATTTTCTTGTTTTGGTCCATACTACCTATGGTGAAAATGTGACCTTTTTTTTAAAACCTCCTGTATATGTATATACGTATAATATGAGATATATTAGCTAAAAGCTGTTGTAGTGCTTTTCATCTTTTATCTCTGTGTCTGTAACAGTTGTAGGCCCCTAATGTGTGTGGTTTTCAGTACACTGTGAACAAGTGCATCATTTGAATCTCGGGTGTATTAACCTGAAAGTATGTCGCCTTCGCCTTGAAGCTCCATCCTCATCCGGAATGTTTTTCAAGTGTTTTGTTATTGTTCGTTCGTTAGCGGCTCTTGCAAGAAAGCGTAGAGCGTCAGAGTCTGCGAAAAAGTGTGACCGCATTTCATTTTGTTTCGTATCATTTCGTTTTTTACCTTCTGCGTTTGTGGGCGTGCCAAAGAAATAACTAACTCTTCCTTTCGCCACCAGGTGGCCAAATAACAACAACAGACAGCTAGCGACACGCCATCGGTGTTTTTATGGGTGTATTATTGTTGTTGTATTTCCCACCTTAATCTTTGCACATCCATTTGAAACCGAGTAAGATGGACCGATATTACTTTGTTCTCGTGTGTGCGCTGTAGTGAGAAAAAATATTAAGCTTTGTTATTGCGGTTGGATAATTTTCTCACACGAAGTTCAAGGCTGTGTTTCGGTTACCGAATGTTTTCATTTAAGAAAAAAAATTCTACGGAAATTATTTTAACAATAAGTACACATTCGAAGTGTTTCCCACACGCAAACAAATAAAGTGGTGACTGTAGAATGCGGTTTGTATTCAACGGTCTGGCATTTCCCGTTTATATTTAAATTATTTCTACGTGCTTAAAAATAAAGTTTAGGAACTCTTCGCACCAGGAGAGGTGATGATTGTAGTAGCGATAGGCGTACTTACAGGAGAACATTACCGCCTAAAAATCTCCCGATACTACGATTAACTTATTTTATTCTGTTTCAAGTTATGTGTTTTACGCATNTTTTCTAAACATACGGGGTCGCCTTGCCACATGTTGTAATTTGGCCACAAAGAAATAGGTCGGAAGGTGTTGTGGTTTGTTTAAAAGATGCTACAACAAGATTCATAAAATAGCTGGTGATGTAGGTATATGGCTGTAGTATTTACGTCTATTAACCTTACTCTAAACTCGATGATATTATGTTTACCCCGATGTTAATCTTGTGTTACAAACATTACCATTGGGGTTTTCAGGAACTTCGTATGCGAGTGCAGAGTTGCCAAGTTCTAGTTTTGTGTCCGTTACGTAGTCTTTACCGATAGCTTTTTTTTTTTTGCCTGCGGCAGAGGCAAAAAAAAGGGTCTTCTAAATGTCCGTACATGTCCTTCTGGAAGACTACTGTTGGCCTTATCTTGAACCATCATAAACTACAACCATAAGTCCATAAAATTGTCTATTACATTGGCCTAATCCTGAGCCCTCGTGGAGTAAAACCATTGATTTAACTTTTACCTCTCTTTTTATTGTATGGAATAATCTTTTTATTATTGAGAGGGTCCATTCGTGAAGTAGGATTGTGTAGTTGGCGCCCAGTGTATCTTGGTGCCAAGATGTAATATCCTCTTCAAGAATGTTGATTCCAAGCAGAAAAAATAAACAATCTTGTTGTGGGAGGTGGCTTTTAGAGTTCAGAATAGGTCAGCAGGTGAGCTTCCAGCAGGAGTACGACCACTGGCAGAGGGAACAACTTCCACAACAGCGTAGGTAAACAAAAAATCCATAAGATAGCAATTATTGACTACCACTTCGAGAAACGCACACACGCAGATGAAATATTAACTAACAAATAGTAGTACACTTATGTTTATGCGACTTTTCTTAAGATTAATCGTGAAGTGTAAACTGGGCCAGTAAAAAGTGATTCTCTAAGTTGGGTGTACTTAACTACGGTGATATTGCTAATAATAATCCTTCGTGTTCAGTGGTAATTCTATTTACTTTGAAGTACAAATTTTGAAGAAAAAAGGCNCATGTTTATAAACTGTTGTCCTGAAGGTTTGAATTGAGTTTAACTAGAAACAAATACGAAAGAGGAAGGTTTNAGAACNTAGAATCTCCAGGAAAAAAATTCTGAAATGTGGCGAACATTATGGTTGATTAACACGTGTAACANTCTTCTTAAAATATTACACTGCCGGCGGAGTTACAATTGCATTGAATAACACGAACNGTCTCATTTTCGTAGCTCTCAAATAATCTGCTTACTGAGCTGTCAACGGATCATGGAGAAAAACACTTAAAATCAATGAGAATTAGCTTCGTGCACGCGTAGACCTCCCAGGTTTAATTTTATTATTTGTATTTGTGCGTAATAACGTATTATGATTTGAGAGTTAACACTTCATTATTGCCATAAAGAATTATAGCCTGTACTGTTTGTGTGTAGCTCATCGCTGACCACAAAGCGAAACTAATCCGCTGTTAATAGGATTCAACAAGGGAGAGAACAAAATCAATGCGTCACGGATTCTACACCCGTAGTTTAATAATACCTTTTAATAGGTATTTCAGTGTGGTGTGAGCAGTACATTCATATTTTAGAATATTTTAATCGTTTGCAAGTGTTTAAATAAAAATTAGCTACATATGCGGTGTGCTGTGATAGCCATCAGGTGCTTTATTTAGCACCTTTAATAAGGAAAAAATAAGACAAATATATAGANACGTGATTGCTTCTCGTGCATCTTTTGTATTTTCTGTAGTTCGGAATTAGGTTCCCGAATATTTTATAACATATTTATTAAAACAATACCTTTCTCATAATAAGTGATAGTGAAGGTATGTATGCATTTTATTGTGACAATATTTAGTAATGTTTGTCGCCTAAATGTTAATACATTATCAGGCTATTTTACATAAAGTACAAGTTTTGTAGGAACAACTCCATACATATTCACATAAGTTATGTACATATTTTTATATTATCTTATTGTATTATTTTATTCAGCATTCGTTCTTGTAGTGCTGTTTGTTTATTGGCAGTGATTAAAAAATTAAAACAAACTTCTCACGATGGAAATCAAGCCTGTAAGGTATTCTGTAGACGTGGCTGTAGACAGTTGTTGTAATTTACTTGCACGAATAGCTTATCATACGAACCGACTACGATAGAATTAGCCTTGTCTTGCATATAAAGTCTGTGCACTCGCTTATGTGTCTCAGGGGAACTCGTTTGTAAATAGAGCCTCGAGCAACAGAATGTCTAGCATATATTTTGGAAATTTCTAGACAGACGTAGAAGGAATAAGCTACATAAGTAAAGAGTAGTGCAAATAGAGTGTTGTGAATCGACTAAAGAGCGACTAAAAATAGGTTTATTATGTAAACACGTAAATGTTGTATAATCGGTAAAAATCTGACATTGCGTCCATTAATAGTGTGGATACCACATAATATTGTTAGCCACTTCTGCGAATTTACGAACTATAGCGTTATTGTCATGGGTACACTGACAACCAGTGCTCGAAACGTGGTGTATTAAAAGTCAGGATAGATTTCTAATAAGAAAATAAACTATACTGTTGCAGAAAAAAATGACTTACTGAAACTTACCTGGTGTATACATATAGGCCTACCATTTTTTTCTGATATAGTTTATGAAAGTATATATTTCAACAGCAGGATGTTTCGAGAAAAAAAAGTTGTGCTATATTTCATAGTATGAATGATAATAAAAAAAAAATCAGAAGTTTATTTTTGTATTAAAGTGACTCGTATTGTAAAATGTAGTATTACAATTTTTCTTTGATATCGCCTGCTGTTCAAAAAAGACTATTTAACGGGTCTGTAGAGCTTTTCAATGTGCTTTCTAATGTTTTATCTGCACGGTATCAGAAATTGAGAAGAGCAAAATGACAAAATAATATTATTTTTTGTTAAACTACTAACGTCGTAAAAGAATGCTCGGTTTAAAATTCATCAGATATATTTAATGCTTGCATAGTTTGAACTGAATTACACCTGATAGGTCATTTAGTTTAATAAATGAAGACTAATAATTTTGCTGTATTTCTGTGTGAAAATATATTTCTTTTAGTGAATACTTATTCATTTTTAGCGAATTTCCTAATTTTTGTGTATTTATAATTGCATTTAGAATACGTTCTGAAGCTGTTATAAGTGCATGAACTTATTGCAGTAGGTCCTATATTAAAAAACAATATTTAGTGGTTTTGTAGAGATTTTGTACGTTTCATTACGTACAAATTTGTATCTTCACCAGGAAACAAAAACCTGAATGAGGTACAGATTTGTATTGCTACGTTTAAATATAGAAACAAAACATAAATTAACTAGAAAATCACCGATTGGTTTGTATTAATTCATAGTTTAACTGTACAGCATCCATGCTAACATCAAATGTGTTGTTTTGAAATTTTATTCTATAAAATTTTGAGACCGTCCTGTGGTTATCTGATGAGAAATCAATGACTTACAGCCTGCGAAATCCCGTTGTTACCATAGTAATGTGTTGAGTAATGTTTTAGAGCTATATTAGATATGGTTTCCATGGTAACGACGTTCATGTCGTGGTGTTGTAGAGAATGGGACAATGCTGTTTATGAACTAAGCGTTTGTGTGGTTGAAGCTATAAAAGTTCATGCGAAGTAGATCACTCCAATTTGCTTATATAAAACTAACAATTTTATAAGTTTAGCAGTTTATTTTTCCAACTTTTCGTCTCAGACTTTTTTTTAATAAAAAAAACATTGAACATATTTTGTTAGTAGGCAAAATGAATTTGTATATAATCGTTGCTAAGTTAAGTTAAAGGGGCCTTGTGTGAATAGTGTGTTCATCCGTGTGTCTGTCTGTCTGTCTATCTGGCTATAACCCTGTATGAGAGACTTAATTATCGGAATAGTTAGTCAATCAGATAGCGTACCAGAAGTTGTTTCGATTTCCATATAAGACTGAGTATTGTATAGTCTTGAAATGACTCGTGGTATATTGGTACGACGTAATACAACACTTAACATAATTAGTTACTTACTTGGTTGTGTCCTTGTCATAAGATGACAGAAATATGCCATGTCGGCCAGTGCCCTAAAATTTTAGACCAGTTTGATCGAATTTTTATATCGTACCTGAACATGTGGCAGATTTTTATCAAACATTTTGTGAATTAACCGTAGTACAAGACATATCAAAACGTAAGTTTCGACCATGTCATCTAAGTTTTCTACATTCTTTTCACAAAGGCAGATTCTGGTCGAAAATGTAATAGCGATAGAACTCCTCGACATATTTCCATCAAACTTCATGTGATATAATATGGAACGTTTATGGTTTATTCATAGTCTCCAGAAGAGTGTGAGAAATACTTAGAAAGTCTTGAGGAGATTTGTGTACACCCAGTATGGAGTAAATCTTCTCCACCTGTCTTACGCATTGACCGTATAGAGTTTAATTTTTTTCATTTACCCGGGGTTTGTTATGTTAATTACCTGTTTTACCATGCACAAAAATAGACTCCCAAAATGNGTCAGTTTGTATTGGCTAGAAAACGGTGTTAATGTATAAACCCAACGAATGGTGTTTCAACTAAACAAAATCAGAGGCACTATGTTTTGACTTGACTGAAATCCGTTTTTAGCCTAAAATAAAATTGAACACAGTGCGCAACACTTTCATTGAAATAGTCATGTTGAAGTGTTTCCCAGCTGTAATAGTTTTTCAGGGAATGCCCTGCCAGTTACTTACATTTTTTTTACTTTGATTTATGGAATAATTAATGTTTTTTTGTTGTTGTTAAATTCACTGCTAACATTCTGTTGAAGTTATGACGGGATCTCTTTAAAGCTTCGAACATTTTTTTTCGAATCTACATTGAATGACACTTTTGAAGATTTCTTAAAAACGATTTATCGTTGGGAATATGGTTTTGAAATATATAATCGTTAGTAGTTGTGGATCATATATCAAAATTAGTAATCACAATGTTGACTTATATCTCAACTACTATTCCTGGTTTCACCAGCGATATTCATCATTATGATGATTATGGTATCATTTTAAGAGGTTTTTAAAAGTTATTTTATCGGGTGAGGAACTGGGAATACACTCACATCTAAGCGTATCATACTGTTACAGTACTAATCAAAGTGGACAAAATACACAGAACAGGGCGAANCGTTATCGATACGATGCGCAGTGTGTATATGTATTTGGAGCACACTGTTGCCAGATCTCGAGAAGGGAACGACGTTTATGGGATTATACTCTACAGTTTTCTTCAGATTACGTGAAAATTATAATAAATTAATTGTGCTTTTTCTGTATTTTTGTAAGCAACGTTAAGAGTTGTTAAGATATTTACAGATGTATGGACTCTGAAGTAATTACCGAAACGTTTGACATGCATATCTGACAATTTGAAAAAGTAGCCAGACACCTAAGTGGATAAATTGTTATGTAAGCTTTGAGCTAGAATTTGAAACATGTATGTAATTTTTGCTTTGAAAAATAAGTGCTTTACTTTTACATTGATATAGTATTTTAATCCACAAACAGGCCAAACTGTAATAGCATAAAAGGTCAAGAAAGAGCGAAGTTTGTTTAGCAAAAATGTTACCAATACTTTAAGAACCACATACAAATATCAAGCCTTTACTTTGTCAGTACTAAGGCCGATGTTTTCGCGATACCAGTTCAAGGACCTATTTAGGTTTGGTTAGACGGTAACCTCCACGGCAGCTTAAAGCTTAAAGTGCATTCGTGGTTAAACTATAGTGAAAATATGTGGCCCTTTTTTCTGAACACCCTGTATTTATCGTGACTACCTAGAGTAATGTAGATTTGATGTGCACGGAGAGCATTATAAAAAAATGCTATCATTAGCAAAAGGACTGGCAATAAACAGGACTCCTTTAGTTGGTATCGAAAAATTAACTTTTCACAATGTTTCATAAGCAAATATTTCCTATGCTCAACATCACAAACAAGTGTACACGATTTTTATGTTGTTTTGTAGGAATTCGTGCATGCTTACTGTTATTATTTTATGCTACACGAAGGTTATGCGTGATCATAACCAATAATAATTACAGATTCCGTGTTATCTTTGAAAAAGTCGTCAATTTTGTTTTGGGTAAGATAATGTTGACACAAAGTGTAGGCCGTTAAATTAACAAGCTGCACTCAAGCGAGTCGTTAGCTATTGCTCATGGTCATAACATTATCCTTTCGTCTGCGCAGAGACGAGTAGCAATCAGAAATAAAGTCGAACTGTTAAGTTTACTACCAGAGGCAAGAAAAGAAAGAACCACTATTAAACCGAAACATAATTTAATTGAAATTGAACGCATTTCGTATTTCCGAATGGAATATAAAGTTGAACTAAAGATGAAGGATAAGCAAGACCAATCTTTTGAAAAGGAAAGTGTCTTGCTACCGAAATATTTTTCCAGAAAAAGTTCGCAGAGTTAAAATAGTAGTGGAAACACCTAACNCATTATTGTTGGCAAATGTTATTTTTGTATTTTAAACACCCGACATTTCTGTAATATATATCATCCAAGATGTCTTGACATATTGCTTTAGAGTACGTGTACTACATAAAATGTGAATCGTATGGACTATATTCCAAATACGTACGAGGCCTCAGAAATGCACCAGGTACGTATCCCCCCACCCCTTTCAAAATTTAGTGAGGCATGTCTCCACCTGTTTTAAATTCATCTACATCTACATCATACCCTGCAATCAACCGGTAAGGTACTTGGCAAGGGGTGCACGAGACATCACAAGTTATTATTCACGTCCTAAACGGTTCCAATCTCGAATCGACCTCGGAAAGAATGACCAAAAATACGCATTAGATTTACAGCTGATTT
>KZ869255.1:41573-62028 GCA_003456935.1 Machilis hrabei | reverse complement strand
GTCAAATCTGACTTGTCCAAGCCCGTTGAACGTACTGGAGGCGCATTCTAGCGAATTTCATCGAAAACGTCCCAGCAATGAACACTTGGCGTATTTAGCTGCACTGGCGTATATACCTGCAGTTACCTTAGTTGTTTTCGTAGGATTTCAATCCATCTATAACACTAAGTCTGGCATTCAGCATTCTCTCACTCATACTTGCCCTCTCATTAAGTCAAAATTTGTGATGAAAGTGAAAACCCTCTTTCAACATCAGAACTTTCATGATACACATTATCACAAACTGCTGCAATGTTGGATACTTGTCTGTCCCACTAGAGTTTTTGTGCTGGAAGATTGTATGCCAGTCATGGGCGGCTCATGCTAAAAGGCTGCAGCCTTCCCAGACGTTTCAAAAGGAATTGTTTTTATATTTTTACAGAATAAATATGTCTTCCCAACTTCTGAAAATGGCTTTCATTCTATGAATGCGCAACAACTTCGCAATAACCGATTTTGCTTCCGACCTAACGTGGCTACTAGTTCCACTTCCTCCTAAGAGGCTGCCAATCTGAATGACCCACAGAGTATTGCCACAACCAAAGTATGAATCCATTTCACGCCTCGTTCACCATAGGCCAGTTTAGGCTGCAAAAATTGCAGTCCAGGGTTACTGGGAAACGTTCGGCAGCTTTCGGCTACTTTCGACACGTTTGAAGCTACTTGTCACTCGTTGTATTGGAATCAGTGTTGCTACAAACAGGGAAATTTCCCTCGGCATAGGGACATTTTGGTTCAAAAAAGTTGAAAAGGAAAATTACTGTTAAAAAGTTTAAATTACAGAGTAATTCAGTATTGTTCTTATTTCTTCTTTAATGAAAGATGAAATATTTAATTTATGTTTTATTTTAATGAATGTCAGTTGCTGGTATGAATATCTTTTTTTTATGTGGATATGTTTTAAATAATACAATATCAGAATCAGTCTCATGTGAATTACCGTTATTAGTTTCAGAAGAAGGCTCGCAAACGTCAAACAGTAGGTTATACGATACTATTTCAGGTGTGCAAAGTAGAAGCCTGTGAATCAATACCCAGTTTATTAAATGCTCGAAAAAAAGTTTATTAAATGCTCCAGATACAAAAATTTTAGTGTAGGTTTTATTCAGTATTTAAGATATTATAAACTTCTGTTAATAACAAAATTGCAAAACTGGAATAACTAAGGAAGCAGTATTTGTTTATATAAATATGTCATAATAATGGTTTCTCATAATTTTCTCAATAAAGCATGCCTATCTGCCTACTGTGGGTTAAACATGCAACCCCTCCAGTTCACAAATTCACGAGCCGCCACTGATGCCAGTAATTGTCTATTCTTAGATCAGGAGAGGAAGGTGAAAGAAATTCAGTCTGTCAAAGTATCTACATTTATATCTCCAGGAAAATGTCTTACAAGTTCAGTAATGTCATCATAGCTTTATGCCTGGTTAGCTTGCAGTAGTTAGCTTTATCACTAATCATGTTAACACTGTAACAGTAAATCGCAAAAAAATTAACATGGAGCGAACAAGCTAGCATCACAGTATGGCATTTCGGTTGGAAGAGAGAGTGAATAAATATTCTCACACTTTTTATAACCACGAAATCACCATTGTACGTCACTACTACGGATATATCCTTCCATATTCGTAGCAACTGCAATTTGTAATCAGTAAGTTCTAATGTGCGTGGGAAGGTTCCTTGGGACGAGTAAAGACGTGCTCTTTTTGTAGGCAGTCTTGTATGCTAGTCCATTAACTTTCTTGGCAACGCTTTGCTAATTGTCTCGGTTGACTGAGCCGCACTACCATTTAATAGTGAGTTATGGTTCTCAACAGGAAGCCAGACGCCTCTCCACGGGAAGGCTTGGTCACGCTTTGCTAATTGTCTCGGTTGAACGAGCCTCACTTCCATAAAGCAGTGAGTTATGTTTCTCAACAGATGCCTCTCTACGGGAAGACCAAATCTTATACTCAATACAATTAATGTATGGTAATGTTAAACCATGATAATGTTAACTGTTAAATCGTGATAACAATATACAGTCTCTTATCATATGAATCAGGTATCTTAAGAGTAATGGGTATAATATGAATAATCAATATTTTATAGGGAGCATTTAAATTAATAAACAAACGTTTTTAAAATAATCAACAAGAAAATGGCCCTTTAGCTGGATGTTCCAAATGCCCCTCCCTTAAATGCAGGTAGCACCTAAAATATAAATAGCGACCAAGTACAAACATTCGCACATTACAATCATTAAGAAAGGAAAATGTTGCACAGTTTCTACAGGAATATTTTCAAATTGATTTAAAATATATTTCCTTTATTTATCAAGCTTAATGAAAATTGCATTTTATTTAATAATGCTATTATACTCGCAGGTCAGTAATTTATCACTCAAAAATTTGTAAAAGGGTGTGTAGGTATTTTAGGTAAGATTGGTTGGTTTAAAGTTATGTGAACTGATCTTTAGGGTAAGTCAGTCATTAGTTAAAACTTAAGTAGTAGAATATCTTAACTATAGTTATAGGAGAGATTGACTTTTGGCCTTATATATTCATCTTACTTTAGGATTTATTAAAGACACTCCAGTGGGTACACACTTCCCGCTTAAAAATTGGTTTAAATTTCATTTGGATATATTAAAGGCCACTTCTTCTTTTTCAAAACTGTTTTACGACTCTGGTGTCATTTTTATTTATCTAAGGTCTACACTCTTTTCTCCTTTTTTATTCTTCACTCTTTTTGGTGAAGATGACTGACATTCCATTCAGATATGGTTTTGAGGTAAATGGTTAGTTTACAAGGATTTATTTAGTTTTTCTTATTAGAAAGATTAAGTATTAGATACGTTGATAAAACTTGGTAAGTAAGAGGAAATTACTACATATTAGCTATATCGAGACAATTTAATCAAAAGTAATTAGAATAATTAAACATATTATACATGTAATTTTGTCAAGGGTTAAGGGCAAGAGCGTCCACTTGTCGCCGAACCTTCGCCCGCAAATAAAGGCATTATTAAAGACATTTGTAACTACTTTTTGGCATTTTACGCAGGGCATTTTTCAGTAAAATATAAAATAATTGTATTTACATTACTATTTAACCTCTTTTAATAGAAATTGTAACACTAAAAGTATTAAACATTTAGAGCACTAGGTGGGATATCTCCTACCTAAACAGTGAACCTCTGTAAATACAATAAACTCTTAAAACTAGAATAAACATGTACATAGCAATGTCATTTACTTGCTACACATTCACTGTTTCTGCTCATTGTAGTTCATACTACTCGTTGGCAAAATGAGTTCACACAAAAGTTCTACACACTTACTTTAACCATTCCATTATTATTTTTGAGCTTCCTAGCTCAGTGGTGGTTTACCGTTGGTTACCATCGCTTTCCGGTGTATGCGTCTGTGGCACTTCCTATACTCCTGTTGGAGTATTGTACTTGGCTTTACTGTTTCTGGGCCCATTGTGGCCTTACGTGCTGCAAAACAAAGAAAACTAGGACCATATATGTTCTTAGCCTCCAATACCCCCCAAAAGGTGTATTGCTCTGATGGAGCTCACTCCCCAATAAAATTGTGCATTACAAAAGGTCACTTGACCTGAACAAAATTAAAACGTGGCCTACGTAACCATTCAGTTCCAACCCGTGGATGTATAAATACCAATTGAGTTACCTTGTTCTGTAAGAGAACTGAAAGTTGCTTAAGTACAAGATTTCTCAATTTCAGAATCCTTTGATGCTATTATCACAAAAGATCTTGTGGAACTGTTATAAACACTTTCCACTAGATTTCAGACCAATTAGAAAACTTCTAATTCTTCGGTTGAAACATATAATATTTACACAATCAGTCTTATTCAAATACACTAATCTAGTTGAACGACTAAACACACATCCCTATCCGAGGGATTTAAACTTTAAAAAATATCAATATATCCCTATCCAAGGGATTTAATCTAAATCAATTATTACTGATGCTAGTGCTGCGACAACGTAGGAGATCCCAGTCATAATCTATTAATTACTATTCTTGAAACTTTGCTTACGTCAGCACCTACATAAAAAGTAATTACAGCTCAAAATAACTGCTTGACAACATCCCTATCCGAGGGATACAACTTTAATTAGACACTCTAACTAATGGACTGGATCTCTTGATGCTTGGTAGTTGGGTACCTTCTATCATCTGAAAAAGAATGGATTATAGTTGGAGGGCTCTATCTGCTTCCCTTGCTAATAAACATTCCCAGATTCCCTGTTAGTTTCTTTATCCCAACTAACAATTACCTCTGTCTAACCAGAGCATTCCTTAACTTATGCATTCCATTCATGCCTTCAGTCGTGCAACTAAAACTGCCTTTGTTTCACATGCATTAACTATCACTCAAACCAACATGCCTTTCATGCTTTGCCTCATACAACTTGAAATCTGAATGAGTTCCCACATGCCATGAGACGGTTACTCACAACTAGCATTTCCCATTAATTGCATCTAGATTAATCCATTTACACTCATCCATGTTTCTTACCCAATTACGTGTATCGTATTTGTGTAAGTGCAACATTCACTTCATGCCTACAAGCTATTTTGTGCAAACTTACTGTATGTAATCTTGGATTCTGTTCTTAGTACTTATTCAACATTTCGATGCTTCAACTACCATCGTGTCTTAACTAACTGTGATGCTCCATTACCATCGTCTCGCCACTGACACACTGCATTAACTAAACTTAATCACATCTCTAATTCGATGTCCATTCTCATCACTATTAACTACATTCGAAGTCTTTTCTTCACATTAACTAAACTTACATTACTCTCTTAAGAGTTCTTGTAACGTCTTCATGAGATATTTTACCTACACCACTGCTCAAAGGAGTAAACCTGTTCTATTACCCGTTTAAACGCTCTACCCTGCCAGTCGTCCCTGAATTCATATTCATGCTCTCCAAGGGTGAATTTTAGCCTCCCTGGAACCTGTACGGTACTCACAGTGCTCTCTGGCATTTTGCTAGGTCCTGCTTTTCTTTCTGGCTTTAGAGGATTTTCAACTAGTTCGAGTCCTTTTGCTATCTTACGGTTTGTTTCAGCGATGCTTTCCGACTCTTTGGAGATATCGTTAGCTACGTCTTCCCTTTCTGGTTCTAGCGGTATTTCTTTTATTCATTTCCTCTTTCTGTTGCCTCTTCTGTGCTGCTTTTTAACCCTTTGGGATTATCGTCAATTACGTTCTCCCGTTCTGGTACATTACTTGCCTCAGCTCCCATTTCTGAGTTTGGTGATACTCTTTGTGATCCCTGTCGGACCTCAATGGGAGATGATTGAGCTTGTGGTTCCTTCAAACCCTCATTGCTATCCAAATCGTGTATTTCACTCTCAATCTCATCTTCAGGAATAGGCGGCAGTGAATCCCAAATGTGATCTGGTATGTCTGGCTACTCAGTTTCCTCTTCGTTTTCCTTGACTGTCTCTTTCTTAGACTCTGTCGATAACAGCATATTTGAAGATAAATTCAGTAACCAATTGCTTCTCGCTAATTTTTCTTCATCCTCATCTTCGTATGATGTGGGTAAAGATTGCTGTTGTCGTGGCTTTTCTCTGTACTTGCTTTGTAGCTNTTCTAGTCTAACCAAAGCTCGTTCAGCTGAAGGTTCTACGTCACTTCCTTCAGCTTTGTCAAATACAGCTGATAATTCTTCCATGTGGTCTCCTATCCACAAGTCGAGTAGCTCTTGTGCCTGTTGTTGTGCTGCACCTGCAGACACGTCAACCTCACTTTCAAACGACTCTGCCTCTGTCGTGGTGGGTTTTAAACTCGCCAGAAAACTGGCGGTTGGTTCCGTTTTGTAAAACTTTCCGACAATCTCTGTAACTGTTTCATTTGCTCCGTTATGTTAGCGGATTTCTCTTGCAAATCTTGATACTCTTCGAACTGTTTATCATCTGAACATAATTCACTATCGGTATCTCGTAAGCTAGCTATTCAGATCTTTCGCGAATCTGTTCTAGCAACAGTGAGAATTCATCCTGTAATTCTCTTACACAGCATCTGCTTCTTTCTAGCTCCTGTCGTTCTGCTGCAGGTTCAATATCTCCATCGTCCTCAGAACTTTAAACTTCTTCCTCGCTCTCGGAACAATCTGTTTCTGTCGGGGTACTACGTTTCGGGGCGGGTTCCCTGGCACGTCGTCCTTGATAACTAGTAGCTTTCGGCACTGCTCTGCTTCGCAGTTGATATCTTACTCCTGATCTATTAGCACGGTTCCCGGAGTTGTTTCCTCTTGGAGACCACCTTGCCTCCGTGTAAGCTCTTTGGTTCAGGAACTCATTCCCTCCACTCTTTCTAGAGTCATTCTTTCCAGCACCACTGGCTGTATTGAATCTGTCGGCTTGGTTCTCTGACGTGTTTTCTCTTAGAGTCCGACTTCCATCATGGCGAGACTGTTGACTTAGAGATCTTCTCCCCAAGTTTCTGCTCGACTCATTGTGTGAGCTATGATTGCTCCTTTTTGTTTCGCTCATGCGACTCTCGTGATTTCTTATCGCTTCATCAATCTGTCATCCAGCTTGTCATATACTCTCCTCTCTCAAGTGGTTAAGTTCAGCATATGACGTGGCCTGTTCCTGTTGTATGGAATGTCCTGTACTTGAATAGTTTCCTGATCTCCTATCAGTATTCATGGCAACTTCCCTTCTCTGAGTAACTAACGTCTGTTCTCGGGGTTCGGACTCCGATACTGCGGTGGCATGTATGAATTTTGTACATTCGCAGTTCCATACTGTGGGAGCTGGACCTCTGCTTCGTAACAAGTATAAATGTTGGGTCGTGTTCTGTCTGTCAGTCCAAGTCCCAGCGCTTGCTTCCTGAGCTATGCTTCCTTGGGCTTTAGCGTTCGGATGTGTAACAGTCAGCGTCATCTGCTCCCAATCAACCGCGTCTTCAACTGCTTCGTCGTATGCTTCCTTAACTTCATCCTCACTTGGAAACGGTGCCCTGACGTGGCCTCGTTTCAGACGATCCAAATGTACTTTCTTCACTTTCTCCCTGGGGTTGTATATTGACCTTATCTCATATACGAGCTTATATAAGACTTGGGTCCCCAATATCGTTTTTCAAACTTGGCGGTCCTTCCAAGTTTCATAACCGGGTTGGACAAGTAAACGATGTCTTCTAGACTAAACGTTTAAGCACGCTGGTTCTTCTCTCGATGCTTTTGATTCGTCTTAGCTGCTTTCTTCAAGTTCGCTCCTACTTGCTCGTAGACAACTTGTAACGTTCGTAGCTTTTCCGGTACATGTCCCTTATCATTTTCACCAATCACATAATTCTTGATGGGTCGACTAAGTACCGTGTATGGCATGGTTGGATCCCTCATAAAGTTCAAGAAAAACGGCGAGTATTTGGTGAATGTATGAACACTCGTTCGTATTGCTAATAGGCATAATGCTAGTACTTCATGCCAGTTCCTCTGTTGCTGGTCTACCCAATATCAGATCGTCGATTTGATTATAACATTCAGTCTTTCAACGCTGTCATTGGTCTGAGCATGGCCTGGACTGCTATGAAGTTTAGTGATGCCTAATTTCTCGCACGTCTCGGTGAATAAGGCACTCATAAAATTACTTCCTTCGTCACTTAAGATTCTCTGAGGCAATCCATAACGACTAACTATCTCATTTAAGAACACATTAGCTATGGTCTTGGCTGATATCTAATGTAGCGGAAATGCTTCAGAATACTTTGAAAATAAACACTGTATGACTAACACATACTTGTGTCCATCCGTTGATTATACAAATGGTCCGAAGATATCCATTCCTACAGATTCCCATGGATATTCGTCTTTGTTCACATCATTGTAGTGTAGTGGTGCCTTCTTGATGGGAGGTTTGTTAAATTGCTGGCATATCGTGCTAGTCTTGCAGTACTCCTTGATATCCTTTTTCATCGTAGCCCACCAGAAGTTTGGCAGGATGCGATTCAGCCTTTTCATAGCTGAAGTGCCCGCTGAAGATTTGGTCATGGTGGACGTACAACACAAAGTCTACCGTGGTTCTGGGTACACATAACTGAACTTTCCTCGCCTTGAGGTCGATATGCCATTTTGAAAAGAACATCATTTGGTTCTAGTATAAACCCGATTTCAAGTTCTCCTCTTTGCAATTTATCCTTGATGGTGCGGTATTTGTGTTCTCGATCTTGGTCTTTGGCAATCTTGTCATTTGCCCAAATACTGTTTTCAAGAAGAGTCTTCTCCGCGATATTTGCGACTACGAGTGATTTTTCTCTTGTACTCGTTTCATTAGCTGTGATTATCTGCAAGATGTCCTCCATTTTTGGTAGCTGTTTCGTCGATATAGTTACATTAGACTGTGTTTTCTTCACCCCACTGCTGTTCCTCAATTGGGAGTTGGCTAAGTGCATCCGCATTTCATGTGCTGTTCCAGGTCTTGTTTCGACTACAATACTGTATTCTTGTAATCTGATCATCCATCGGCATATTCTGGAGTGTGAGTTCTTTAAATTCATCATGAATTTCAATGGGTTGTGGTCTGATATGACGGTGAACTTTTCAACTCCCCACAGATGACTCAAAAGTGTTCGACACCTTTCAGAATTGCTAGAGATGTGCGTTCCATTACACTGTAACGACTTTCTGCTGGCAGAAGTTTGTAACTGAAATATCCAACTGGTGTGTCTCTTTCTAGGTAAGGTTGGCTCAGTATCGATCCCACCGCGAATTTACTTGCGTCGCAATATAGAATGTAAGGTTTCCTAGGATCTGGGTACCTTAAACCTTCTGTCGATGTAAGTGCCTGCTTCAACTTAAAAAATGCATCTTCACACTGCTCGTTCCACCGGAACGGTCGTTTGGTAGATGTTAAGTCTGTGAGTGGTTGTGCTTTTTCAGCGTAGTTNTTCACAAAACGGCGGTAGTATGACGTTCAACCTAAATAGCTTCTCAGTTGTTTGAGTGTTCTAGGTTGCGGCATATTCTCTACTTTCTCAACATATCCTTTGTCTGCTTTTATACCATCCTTTGTTACTACAAATTCAAAAATTTGCATTTTGGTCTCACCATGTTGGCTTTACTAGGTTTCAAACATAAGTTAGCTTCTCAGAGTTTCAGAAATAATGCTCTAAGACGTCGTAAACAAGTGTCGATATTTTGGCTGTGGACAATGATACTGTCCATATAGGCTTGATAGGACTTATTCTGCTATAAGCTTCCTATTAAATTATCGATCATTCGTTCGATGAAACTTGGACTGGTACATAGACCCTGTGGTAGCCGAGTGTAGCGCCACTGGGCTCTACCTACTGCAAATGCTGTAATATCCCTCGATTCCTCTGCTAGCGATACTTGATGATACCTGCTTTCAAGGACAAAACAGGAATAAGTTGTGCATTCTGCAAGTTTGTTTAAAGTATCGGTGATATGAGGTATAGGGTAGCTGTCCTTGACTACTTGCTCTTGGTTGATCTTCCTTAAATCAAGAATGGCACGGTCGCGGCCATCTTTCTTCTTCACTAGAAGAATGGTCGAGTTATAAGCTGAATGTGNTGGCTCTATACTACCCGAAGAATGAAGTCGCTGAATCTCTTCCTCCAATGTGGCTTCCTGTCACTGTGGGATTCTGTAAGCGCGTTGTCTTATAGGNTCAGATCCTGGTTTTAACTTGATCTGGTACTGTCCTAAGTTGGTGACTCCGAGCTGGGTTTCATTCTTGGCGAAGGCATCTCGAAATTCCCAAATAATTTGATATTGATACATCCCTATTTGTTGATTCTACATACGTTTTAATTCAACCGTGCGATTCCACCATAAAACTAAGCATGTGTCACACCATAAAATACTTTTTTTATATATACTCGGGAGGTGATACGGAAACTTTTGCAAGCATTTCCTATTAGAATGGACTTTTAGCTTTCAGGTGGTGGTAATTTGATATTGAGACATTTCTATTTGTTGATTTTACAGACGTTTTAAGACAACCGTGCAATGCTTTGATAACATGTAGCCTATAGCAGTTTAGATGTAAAGTTTTGAGGCTAAGGATAACTAACAGCTAAATCAATCTAAATAGTATGTTTTCATACTGTTCAAACATTCCTCTTTATAGCCATACACATTAATCTTTGTAGAATGTGATTCCAGTTTAGTATGCTTTGTTTGAGAAGCACCTATAGGTTGCAACAGGATTGTATTCTTTTCAACACTTTAAATGTGATAGAGAGGGATATTAAAATATTCCCCCTTTAATGTGGTTGTATTTTCATGGAAATGCTGTCAAACTAAAAAAAACTTATTTTGATACATTTTTTTAAATCTCTTATTATGTTCATGCAACCGTGATAGTACTTTGGAAAGTTTTGGGGCTAACTTCACGCACGTCTTCCCTCTGGCTTTTTTGGATTAGAGTTTTCAACCTCTAGTCTTCTGAGCAGCATTGAAACGTTTTCGTACTCGTGCAAATTTTAGAATTGGCATAGGCATTAATGAAGGCCCATTGTCCTTGTCGTTTGTTTCACCAGTGAGGACCCTCTGCGTCCACATGAAATTCTGACAATTTGTACAGATCCACAATCTCCAGGAATTTTTGCAACCTGCAACACAAGTAATAGCCAATAGTTAAAATAAAGTAAAATAATAACTACCAGATAATAAAAAAATGATAAGCCTAGTTAAAAATTAAAAACAGGTTGCCCAGTTTGCTAAGAAAGTGCCTTTCATAGATAACCTNTAGCACTTACAGACATAGAAATATTTTAATTTTATAATTATAGCCTGATTTCTAAGACCTTTATCTTTTGATGACACCATTTTTTGTCGATTTTACTCAACATTTAAGTCATAAATAAACATTATGTACGCACCTGCAAAACACACACCAGAGGTGAATAAAGCTTCCCTCAATGTAAGTTAGTTCTTGATAGCTCTAGTATATGGTGGATGGACATATTAAAAAAAATGGTAAAGGTTATCCAGTGCTGCACTGTAGTCGAGATCTGCTTGACTTAGTCGTATGTACTAGGGTATTTTGGCAAGAAAAATGTATTTTCAGTATGTCCAAATTGTCAGATTTGCCAATTTACCAGTATAATCCCTATTAGAACTATGTTGTGTGTGCAAGATTTGTAAATCAGGTACTTTGAAAATTGAAGAGAGCTTTATTAAAAGATGTGGACTTGCTTCTTAGTTAAACATTGTGTAACGGACCTTTTTATGAGCCCGTTACATGTGTGTTTTTGGAAGTATGTTTTTTTTTTCTTTTCCTCCTCCACAGCAAGCGGTCGTTAGAATTATATTTTTTTTTCTTTTTTTTATTCTTTTTTCGAACTTTGGTATGTGTTGGTTTCATCTGTGTGAGTGAGTGTTATGGATCACCCGATACTTGTGTCCTTGTTATTGAATGTTTTGATTTTTCGTTATTTAGGGTACTGTATTTGGATTTTCTAATTTGTTTTGTGTAAGTAAGATAAGTGTTATTAATGGGAAAAAAAGGTTTTGATTACTTGCACTTTACTCGAGGCATCGGTTCCGTTGCTGCTATTTGGTTCATAGATACCTGTTGGTATAACGTGGGAGAGACCTTTGACCGTGATTGGTCGGTGGTTGTTTAGTACCTGGGAACGCCACCGTGTAGCGCCAGAGATTTACATCTGGTGCGTGGTATTTAAGGACGTGCTTTTAGCGTTGTCCTCACTTCAAGTGAGTCACGTCCGTACTTCTGGTAAGTCATTTTTCTATTATTCTGTACTGCATGAATGCCAAGTTGTGCTAATACTGGTTTTATTTTGTAGAGTTAGTTGACGCGTTTAGAAAAATGTAACCATTTAAAGCAATATCTTTTGAGCGCGGTTTGTTGTACTAGAATTTCTCTCAACGTCGGTGTAGTAGTGTATATCGGGTATAAATTCCTGATAGTTGTTCAGGAGAACCAGAAGCTGTCTTGGTTTGCTCGTGTGTCTTCAAGCTACCTTATGGGCTATGATGACCGTGGCTTCAATGAAAGTAACACGAGTTACCAATTCTGTGTACTGTTTCTTCCGGNCTCGTGTGTCTTCAAGCTACCTTATGGGCTATGATGACCGTGGCTTCAATGAAAGTAACACGAGTTACCAATTCTGTGTACTGTTTCTTCCGGACAAGGTAGCCTGATGTACACTATTGTCATTATTTTACGAGGTTGCTTATCTCAATTCATTAAGTGTGGCACCTTTTGTGACCATGCTTTTGATTGTCTCGTTTTGCTAATTAATCAATTTTTGACTCTGGTACATGTTACTGGCAAGTAGAGAATCAGTACCGCCTTTTTGCATTCCGAAAAATACGCGGACGCAAATTGGTTAGAATGTTCAGTGTTACGAGCTTTAGTAGTGGTCGCTGCATTAGGTACGATTAGATTTATACTGTGGTAAATTCTTACTATTATTATTTTTCAATTGTATCAGGCTCCTGCTTTAGTGATTGTTAAATTCTTCTTTATAACTGAGAGCACTGCTGCTTGCGAACATAACGTTTTAACTGGGCCATTTGTGTAGTGTTTTTATGAGCGAATTTCTGAACAATTATTTTTCACCTTTGCAGTGGAGGAGGAGTTACGGACTAAGTTGCGGCCTGAAGTCATGGTGGCCAAGTCCTAAGCTATGTAACGGTTGCAGCATTTTGGGCGTCTGGTTTGGGAGATAACGCCGATGCCAAGTGTTGGTTGACGACGTGTGCTGGTCTCTATTGGGGACAAATTCTTCCGTCGTCCTTACAGGTAGTTTACTATCTTGATGGTGGTCCGATTGATTGAAGTCATATTTACGCCAGAATTCAGTTAAGTTCATGGTGTTTTGAGTGCAAACTATACTTCAAGACTACTGACCTCAACAAGTGATAGATTTCCGAAAGCCTCGAATTATTTATGGCCTGAACGGTCAAGCTTATTGTCAAGTGATGTACATCGTAAAGCTCATGTTAATAAAGGCAGTGCAGTTAAACTTGTTGTGTTCTGTGTATTCAGTGCTTTACCTAAATCAGTAACCGATCCGATCTTGATATGGCGAGTGTTAAGTTTCTGTGCATAACCTTGTTCTGTTGTTTATTGCCAGTCTTTTTTTTTTTTTTACCATATGTCTGATATCGGCGTTTGGATATTCGCCTTTCTAAAATATCCTGGCGCTCAGTATTCTTTTCTTTGCTTTTGGTGTTTGTGGTTGACTTGTGTGTAGCAGATCTTGTCCTTGGCCCACAGCCCACGCAGATTGTGTTGCTAGCCAGGGCCTTTAGGCGTCCGAGTCAACTACCAACACTTTCATGATACCATGGTTGGTTTTGTATCCAACTTATGGTCATCTTACTTTCGATCAAATCATTTTTTTTTTTCTTCCTTTGAAAATCGCCTATTGGTACTTTGTGCAAGTTGACCAGGCTTGCGGGTGCTCTGTTGGGGCGTTGCAAAGAGTGGCGCTCCAACTCGGGGCCTGTGTCATTGCAATTGTGTGCCAAGAGTGTGGTGAGGTTAGTATAATGTTTACATCTAAACCTGCAGTGGGTGGCTATGAAATAAATGCAAGATTTGCATATGCTCTCAGATGTGTAGGCAGAGCACTTTCAGCAGGCCAAACAATCTGTGCCATATTGAAAATTTCTCCACCTGTTGCTAATTTTCAAGGTTACACCAACATCTTACATTCAGTACTATTTACTGTAGGTCAAAGAGGCATGTCAGAGGCAGCAGGTCAAGTTGGCCTACAGAAGGAATTGAATACTAACGAAGATGATAGGAATGAAACACAGGAACGTGTCACAGTGACTGTAGATGGTGCATGGATGAAAAGAGGTCACTCATCCAATTACAGTGTAGTATGTGTTTTAACTGCAGAATCTGGGAAAATAATAGATGCTGAAACAAAAAGTTAGTATTTTCATGGATGTAGCTTTATAGATAGCATTGACCAAGATGCAGAAATACAGAAAAACTTGGAAGAAAAACACAAATGTGACCAAAATTATGAGGGTTCATCAGGAGGAATGGAAGTGGCAACATCTGTAACAATTTGCAATCATTCAGTGGAAAAGTATGGGCTGAGATATACTCAGAACTTTCAAAGCTGTTTGTGATAGTAAGCCTTATGCTGATGCAAAATGTCAAAAACTTGAATGTATATGGGCATGTTCAGAAACGTTTAGGTGGAAGGCTACTTAGATTGGTGAGAGATTTTAAACGGAAAAATCTAAGTGATGGGAAAGGTTTAGGAGGAAGGGGTGAAAGAAAATTTTCCTTTTTTTTAGGGTAAAGCTATAAGAGGCAATGCTTCTTCAGGTGTGGATGGAATGAAGAAGGAAATATAGGCTACATATTTTCATAAGTTGTCTAAGGATGACAAGCCACAACATGGATTGTGACCGAAAGGTGAAGATAGCTGGTGTGGCTACAATAAGTGCTTAGCAAGAGGAGAGGGAGGTTATAACCATACAAATTCTCTTCTATTGTCAATAATGGAACTAATAAAGCCAGTGTGTAGTGACTTTTCGAACATTGAACGCTTGAAAAAGTGCCTTCAAGGCAAAACGCAAAACACTAACAAATCGCTAAACAGTAGGGCCTATGATATGGCAGAGGTGTTCAGAGACTCCATTTGTGTCCAGAAAGACTGTAGAGTGTGCAGTGTATAATTCTGTTGCATGTTACAATAATGGTGCCTCATCAAGAAAGGCAGTGTCTGGGTATGGTAATATAAAATTACAAAACTCAGCAAAGACAAGAAGGGTTGAAGAAAGGAAAAGAAGCAGGAAGATCAGGACTATGGCATGGCTATGGGAAGTTTTGATCTGGAGAAGGTAAGAAATATATATTTTGTTTTTCTCTAAGTGCTAGTGAAAAATGTTTGCATTGCGTTTCCTGCAAACTAATTTTTCGAGAATATACGGAACATTTTCTCAAAAACTACTAATGCTACAATAGTATTTTTTATTACAGATTGAAGATGTGTGGTGGTCTATTTTGATGAACTGTTATTTTCAAATATTCAAAACTGCTTATTTAACAAAATTATACATCTATTAACCCCTTCACATATTATTTTGTTTATATATTTGGAGCCAATTCATACTATTTTTTGTTTTTTAATTATAAGAAATGTGTATAATGAGTAAATGCCTGAATTATGTTTATGTTATGATGACATTAATTTTTAAGTGTTTTATACATAGAAAAACTATTAATTGATGAAATCTTACCTTCTACTCTACTTTGGAGCTGTGATATTCCTCAAAACATTCTGGAACATGTAATCCAACTCCACATTTTTTACACTGTTTTTTGGCACAAGGGGCTTATTGTACTTTACTATCCACATCACTATCAGAAGACATACTTTCACACACATCGCTATTTACAACACTAATATCATCTATATCCTTATCACTTTCAGATTCACTATCACAATCACTTTGTGCCAGGTATTTGGCACTATCTTCATCCCGAAAAACCTCTCTTCCTTGCACATGTTTGTTTACAATGACAGTCAATTTTTTTGTAATGAAGAAGAAAGCTTCTACTGCCACCTCTTATTATCTGTTATCCAAATAAAGAACTGCTTGCTCAAGGAACGTAACTCGTTGTACGCGTCAAAATATATTTGTCCAAAGAAAGTGACGATGCGTGTAACGCGTCGAAATATGGGAAGGGGTTAAGCAGTTAAACAAATATAGCATAGAATAAAAAATATTTTCCCCAAAAAACTTTTTGATCAAATTAATTGTTGCTGCATCACGTACAACTTATATAAAAAGTACAGTTCCATGTGTATATAGTTTATTAAATAATGAACCTTATTAATTAATAGGTAATTAATTATTGATACCTAACTTTTAATACATCGCAGTTAGAAATATTTATTCTATACAAGATGTGCAAATTTCACAAGGCTAGCACAAAAATTGACAGTTTTGAATATTTTTTTTTATTACATCTTGCTCTTTTAGGTTATTGTCCCCTTAAAGTAGCCTACTAAACAATGTTAAACAAACGCTTGCAACCATACATGCTTATATTTTGATTAATGTAAACAAATAGATATCACAAACATCCATACTTTATTTAGGATTCAAACTCAGAATCCCCCTGTCTAGAGCTCAGTATGCTAAACACCAGACCAAACATATCAGCTGCATTTTAGAATTTCCTGGAAACTTAATGGAAGGAGGAAGCCAATGTAAAGTTATAGAGGGATTTTTAACTTGTGATCTATGATGACGAATCAGTTAATTGTAAAATGGGGCCATTTTTAAAACATGGACACATAGACACATATGTGATAATTTCTTCACTAGTCACCTGATGAAGTGTGTTGATTGCAGACAACATATTAAATATTTGGTACGAATATTTCAAGCAACTGACTAATGTTTGACACTTTTTTTTTAAATATCTTTTTATAATGGGTTCATACTTTGCCTTCTAACTTAATACTGATAATAATACTAATGTGTTATTTAATGTAAGTGAAATCATCACTGTAAAGAAACATAACAACTTTCTTAAATATTAAGTAATTGAAACTTTCTTAACATTTTCTTAAATTTCATAGTATTTATGCTAGCTCATATTGACTTTATTTCTTTTATATCTGATCTGCCAATACGTAAATAGTATTTTACATTCGTATTGCTTGATAAAATTGTCTTGTCTATTGGAGAGATGCTTCAAACATCTCTTTAGAACAAGACTGAGGATAACCTTTGTGACAATTCATATCCTTTGTGCTGTGTTTAATTGATTTGTTATTTAGAATCTAATGTTGGAGTTTAAGAAATCTTAAGATATTACTATACAGTCTGTTTACCTCCAGAACATTTTAAAAAAATATTACAACTGTGTTTTCATGTTTAATATTTGGAACAGTTTACATCTAAATATATGAACTATTTTTGTTTGTTTTTTCCACTTAGGAGAGGTTGCAGAAAAATTCCACTCCTTACTGTATATTAGGTTTTCACTTGCAATGTGTGCTTCACTATTTTGATAGATTAACAACCCTAGTTTACTGTGAAAGTATTCCCCCTTTGTTAGTAACACATGTCATCACATTATTTTCATTAAACCTCCCAATGGAACTTTAAAATCCATGTTGGAGAAACAACACATGTTTAATGTTTGAAGAGTGTTTGTTAATAAGACCAAAATTAACACATTTTTCTTATGTTTAAAACTTAAACCACAATAAAAAGAACTTACAACATCATGGTAGACTAATTGAGAGGGGGAGGGAGAGTACTGACATGTAAGACCTCACATAGTAGAGTAACAATTACAAATGTTTAACCATTTACTAATAATATTTTGTCCCCTAGTTATGAGAAGAAAAAAAATTCTAATGTGCAGCATTAACCATTTTTATGATATTTAGGCCTGGTCTTTCAAGATCACAGCAGAGGTGAAATGTTGGCAGACAATGTTTTCCATGTACCAAGCTGCGAATCAGCTGACTAGATCACATTCGGAGGATGTTCAGTTGCAATTTATACATCTTCTGTCTCTTCTTTTTGTTCCTCTGCTTCAGATATCTGCATGTAAAATGGGTTTATTTGCTCAATAGGCTTTAAGTCTATTTCACTAAAATGTTAAGTTCCAAAGGACACACACTTACAACTCTGAAGCCTGATACAGCTTTACCGATTGGACTGGCATTAAGATAAATGTTATAAACTGTCTTGCCAGTTTGTAGTGAGCAATTTTTTGTACAGTTGCATTTGTAAGTATAAATTACATTCCATGTAAAAGCAAACATTAAGCATCCATAAAAAGTCAAATCCTACGGTTGACGATAGTGCAAAGTGTGCGGTGGAAATGACACCATTACTGATCCATTAACAACTCAGCTAATAAAAATTTAAAGTGAAATGTGACTTGCATGGCCCAATTGCACAGAACCGATTTCTGTCTCAAGGTTTCTTCAGTATAGTTTTCCTCATATATAATTGTAGGTTCTTATCATCTTCAGAGATAAGTAACACATACAGGGTGTTTCAGGACCCCTGTGACATACTTCGATGATATGTTCCTGAGACCAATATAAGTCGATATTCAGGAGTGACAATTTTGTTTAGTTGTCCCATTTTTTAGATAAATGATATTTTCGAAATTGGCAGAAATGTAACAACACTGTGAAAGGAATGAAAACAATAATTTCATTACATTCATACGTGTTTTTGTTGTTGATGCCAAGTGGCTCAGAGGTAACGTTTTTGCCATTTTCCCATACTTAATGTGCAAGAGGTACCGGGTTCGAATCTCCAGTATACCAAATACACATACTTTTGTTTTCAGTCACCTGTTAAATTACTCTTCAAAATACTAAAACAATGGAGCACTTTAGTTAATTAGATTTGTAATTAGAAAATAAATTTGCATTTAATTTAATTAACAAAAATAAATTAAGCCACCATACTCTTCATGTAAAGATAAGAAATAAACAATTCACAGGTTTAAAAAAATAAATAGTTTTGAAAAATAGATTTTTATTTTGTGCACTGATGAAAAGTAAATCAAAAGAAATAATAAATTAAGATTCCTGGGCCCCATGCAATTTTCAAGCCACACATTTCTGTTATGTTTCTCACAGCAAGTATATATTTTTTTTCCGTGCATGAAATAAAAAAAATCGGCATTTAATACGGTATTTTAAACTAGTTTTTATCTTTAAAGCTACACACTGTTTCTTTCTTATCTTTAAATAAATAGTGTCTTTGGCATTATTTTCTTCTTATTGAAATGTTTCGGGTAATAGTGATCCTTTCTTTTTGTATTTTGGAAACTATTTTTTTATCTTTTGATATTCTAAACATTTTGTGTTTTAGGACCCATGTGACAAACCTAGAGCGGTGAGAGGACTCACTGAAAATAACTTTTTTTAATTAGAAACTGTAGTCCTGTGACGCTGCATTATGGATGGATGGCTTTCTCTGGCGTGTCGACATCTGAGGTCATTAGCACCCGCTGTGTTATGGAGATATGTGGCCTTTAATGTAGGCCACCTGGCTCCTGACGATATGCAAAGTGGACATGCCGGCTGAACACGTGACTTCACCCTGATAAGACCATGCTCTCCCGCAACTGACTCGTTTGTTCTTCAGTTCACTTCACAACAGTGAAAGGCAAACATGATTATGATCTGTTTGAGCTTGCAGACATTTTTTTTTTTTGTTAGTGTTAGTGTTAGTGCACCGGGAACCGCCTGCAGGCATTATTTCCGGTGAGCTTGCAGACATGCGCTTGTATTATGGTGCATCAAATTGCAATGGGTGCCAAGCTGCTCGTATTTATCAGGAGAAGTTTCCACAATGCAGACAACCCAATCACACGCTTTTCGAAAGGTTGCATCGACGGTTACGTGAGACTGAGTCCCTACGCTCGCAACATGTTGGTGGTGGGATGAGTCATGTCAGAACTCCAGACCTTGAAGTAGAGGTACTTGAGAGAGTTGCCTTGAAGCCATCAGTGAGTATTCGTGCCATTGCCAATGACAGGGGGGTGAGCCATTCATCAGTGTGGCATGTGCTGCATGAATAAGGTCATATCCAGCCGGTACAAGGCCTGGGACCAAATGACTTTGCACCTCGGAAGCAATTCGTGCAATGGTTTCTACAACAAACAATTGCAGACCCAACGTTTCCAGCGTACGTGCTATTTACAGACGAAGCCTGCCTTAGACATGCAGGCTACTTCAACAGCAACAACAGCCACGTCTGGAATGAGAAGAATCCACATGCGCTGTTGGAGTCACATCAGCAGCACCAGTTCTCTGAACATCTGAGCTGGCATTGTTCACAATCACGTGTTGGGACCTTTCATCTTGCCACCCGGTCTGAACGGAGATCACTATCTCACCTTCTTGCGACACACTCTTCCTGTCCTGTTGGAGAATGTCCCGACAGATTGCAAGTGGGACATTCTCCAACACAATGGTGCTCCAGCACACTTCAGATTCGCAGTGCGGCAACATCTCAGCACCACCTTTGGAAGCAGGTGGATAGGAACAGGCGGACCTATCCCATGGCCACCACGATCACCTGACCTCACTCCGCTTTACTTTTACCTCTGGGGTCATGTGAAAGCCAAAGTGTATCACACTCCCGTTTCTAGTAGAGTGGAATTGATAGACCGTATCAATCAGGCTTTTGATCAAATCAGGAACAATCCAGCCATTCCTACAGATGTGCGCCAGTCTCTGTTGAATAGATTTCATAAGTGCAATGCGGTGGAGGGTGGACACTTTGAACACCTCTTGTAGGTTTAGGTGTTACAAATAAAAGGCAGCAACTGCATTGCACAGTAAATGTCTTGTAAAAAGTAAAAAAAAAAAAAATACTTGCTGTGAGAAACATAACAGAAATGTGTGGCTTGTTAATTGC
>KZ869255.1:9356-24296 GCA_003456935.1 Machilis hrabei | reverse complement strand
AGCTTCCTATCCATTTTTTTTAAAGGAGCAGTCAGTGTTACTGTCAGTATCTTAATAATCTTGAAACTGAAAGGACACTGTTATCATATCCACTCATTTGATGGACTTTGATGTAGAAACAGATTATTTAGTGTTAGAAGTGCATTATACACAAATGATATACTGTTGATTAACTAAACTAGTCTCAGCAAATTATTTCTTATTGACATAAACAGATGGTGTCGCCATCAACTGAAATAGCTATGTAAAGCTTGTAATAGAGAGGAAAATACATAAATACTCATTACTATATGAGGGACATTGCTACATCCATCACCTACCACAATTCATTCGCCTCGTTCATCGGTCCGTACAGTCTATAGGACTTTAATTGCAAAAAGTAGACACTCTTTGAAGCAGACAACAGTTGTCAAAAGTTGATGTATCATATTTTAAGGAAATAAAATGAATTAACATCAAATTAGTCCTTTGGTGATTGAATATGTCAGTCCTGGTAGTTCATAAACCTCCAATTATTGATAGTTCTGCTGTTGCCTTATAAAATGTATTCTACACGAATTGGTGTAATTTCGAACATAATGTAACGAAGTGCAAATAGAATTCCCAGTAGTGTTTAATTAACTTTGTGTTCACATTTGGCTGTTACTGGTCAACTCCACAAGATTTTAGGTATGTGGGTTAGTTAAAATTTTGCAAGCTTTGAACAAAGCTAGTCTCATTGTGAAGGAAGGACAATGAAAGATATCTCCTGGTTTGCTGTATTTTTTTGGAAAAGAAAGGAGAAGATAAAAATTTCTGGTCCCATCTTGATGATAAAAAAAGATACCTATGCTTAAGGTAAATGCACCAGTAATCGTCNTATTAAGGCAGATTTCATGTTCTCTCATTAAAATTAATTGATTTTATTGAAAGATGGTTTGTTGTTATAGAGAAAAATTTAGAGTTCTGCACTGAGCATTCATAGTTAGCAATAAACTATTAGGCTGGGCTAGATTCTTGTGGTGCACAACCACAGGTTGGTCAGTGACATGTACACGGAGAAGTATATAACGTTACATTTGCTATGGCGTGTACACGTATGCACAACCTTACGATATTTAACAATGCCGTCAAACTGTCTCTGCCAGGCCTTGAGTGCCGCTAGGTAGGGCGTTGTGTAATTGTGGGCAATGGGTTCCCCACAAGGTGTGTCGCAGGATTTGCAGATATGTCTGAAAATGGGATTTATCCTATTGGCCAGGAAGGATTATACCAGTATCATATGTGCTGTTGGAAAGGAAATAGTAGTCCTTAGAAGTTATGAAGCTCATCCCAAGCTGCAAACCTTTAGAACCGTGTCAGATATCAAGAGGAACTGTATGAAGCCTGTGAAAGGAATACACATGTTGCATTAATTAGACAGTAATCGGAGGAGCTAAGAGATATGGAAACTGATATTTATCTAAGTGTATAAGTGTTCGTCATGGATGGCGGTCACTGGTGAATCGCAACACTTCTTTATGCAGTGTTCATCACCCATGCTTGCTCCTCAGTAGCACACAAATTTTCAAAACTGAAACTCAGATGTTGTACACTGAACTTAATTGACGTAAAATCCACCTAGCACTAGTGTTCTTTTTGCTGACTGCTTAAAAAATTGTCTAGTGGTTTTGATTCTGCCTACTGTGCTTTGTACTGACCCAACATTTGCTGACTTCAATAGGGAATTGTTCAGGACATGTTTGTAACATGTACATCCTTCTGCATTCACTCTGAGCAATCTTGAAAATTTCTGACACAGCTCGTTGCATTTCAAAAACCATCACACTCCAGCTGTAAGTTCCGATACCAATGCAGTTTTTGAAGTGCAAGTTCTTTAGCTATTTCCTCACCCACAAGCTTGCCAGTTAGTTTTGGGCTCTTTGCTGCTGTAACGGGTTGTGTCAATGACTTCATAACTTTCCACGAATCATTTGAAGTCTTCACAAATGGTATTCAGATAGATTTAGTAAAGGTTTCAGGGACATTTGTTCTGTTAGAAATACGTCTACCATCTTGTCAAGAAGATGCATAAATCAATTTTAGTACAAACTGACATTTTATCTGGTGTAAATTAATTTTCCAAGGGAGGGCCAACTCCTCTCAAAGGTCTCTCTCTTGAACTGCCTCTGATACAAGTATGTCATGGACTTTATGTTTTACCTATGCTGATAGTATTACTTGCAATATTATAATTATAGAATTATGCTGAATCACAAAATGAAACCACTGATTTTAAAGACTATAAAAGATTAACAACAAAATGTACAGCTTTGCAGCTCTACCTCCTACGCCCTTTTAATATACAACACCAGAAATATAGTGACGTTGTGCAAACTTTTGGTTGTAGTATAGTTATTTTAGACAGAAAGGGAGCATATTCATAATATGAACTATGTAAGGATTAAAAATCACTGTGTGGATCATCCACATTCTAGTCTAAACATAGAACCAAAACTGTCAAATTCAGTGTATCCAACCTTGAATTCATACCTCAAACATTTGAAACGTAATGCTCTGTACTATAATATAACAATTTATTATTACTCTATGCCTAATGTCAACAGTACTTGTAGAACACAAGTAATATAAACTGAGGAAAACGATCAACACAGCAGCAAAGAGATTGATGACTAACTACCATAATTATTAGAAAACCAATTTAAATTTAACCCTTCAAACACCTACTTAACTGTGTACACAAATGTACAAGCTCAGAGTGCATGCAGATGGATGCCATGTTACAAACATGTCCTGAACAATTCCCTATTGAAGTCAGCAAGTGTTGGGTCAGTACAAAACATGGTAGGCAAAATCAAAACTAGCCAATTTTTTAAGCAGTCGGCAAAAAGAACACTAGTGTTCAAGCAGCATCTCATGGGCAAGCTGTCTGGCCTCAGTAAGACATGCTGGGTGGATGGGCATGAGATGGTCATTCAATTTTGGGAAAAGCTGATGCACATAGTAGAAGCTCTGCAAGAGATTGTGAGGTGGAGGGAATCTGCATCAGCCTCAAAAGCCACATCTGTTATCTTCACCATATGGAACTCTGAGTTTCTATTCTCTGTGGCATACTTGATTGATGTTCTAAACATAACACTGCCTCTTAGCCATAAAATCCAGTCCAAGAAGCTGGGCAGAAAACTGGCTTCTGATTCACTAAAACCATCATCACAATTCTGTAGTAGAAAATAGAAAAGTGCAATACCAATTTGAAACAGCTCATGAGTAAAGTGGAAACATTAGCAGTGGCATGAGGGATGTAGAAATAAAACTTTCCCACGTTGTGGTTATACGAACAAGTGAAACGAATATTGATGCTCAATCTTGTGAAGACTACTACGTTGTTGCTCGTTGGACAATGTTACATGGCTCTTGTTGGACAAAATTTAGAATTGTGAAGTTTTTTTGGCATAGCCGTCATGATGATATTGATTAAGGGCTGTGCAGAGTAAACTTACTTTTTTTTTAGATACATCCTAACAAAATAGTTCCTACGTCAATGAAAAAGTTAGATTTTTTGCATAAATTCTGCGTTTTCACAAATTAATGAGTGTATATACGTGGGGAGTCAGAAAAGTTTCCAGCCTAACACAGAAACAAATATTTTTTTTTTTCAAATTCAGTTTTATTTCTCAACATAGTCTCCTTGTAAGTCTATACACTTTTCCCAGTGATGCTCCCATCTCTTTAATCCGTTCAAATAGTAGTTGGCATCTTGTTCTGCAAAATAGGCGTTTACGAATGTCATGGCCTCCTCATTCGATGAAAATATCTGTCCTCCGAGCGAAACTTTGAGCCTAGGACACAGAAAAAAGTTGCTTGGGGCCAGATTTGGTGAATACGGTGGGTGGTCAATGAATTCGAACCCCAATTCGTGAATTTTTGCCATGGNGACCACTGAAGTGTGAGACGGTGCGTTGTCTTGGTGGAACAAAACTTTCTTTTTCTTCAAATGCGGCCGTTTTTCCGCAATTTCTGCCTTCGGCTTGTCAAGTAATGATGCGTAGTATGCCCCGGTTATTGTTTTTCCTTTTTCAACTCCATGACTATCCCAAAAAACAGTCGCCATCACTTTCCCGGCCGNTGGAACAGTCTTCGCCTTTTTCGGAACCGGTTCATCATTTGCAGTCCACTGTTTCGACTGTGCCTTGGTTTCAGGAGTGTAGTGGTGTATCCATGTTTCATCTACAGTTATTAATTGATGCCAAAACTCCGACTTATTTCGCTTAAACTGCTTCAACAGGGCTTTGGAAATGTTCATTAGAGTGCGTTTTTGGTCCTGAGTAAGCAAACGCGGCACCCAATGCGCGGTTAACTTTTTCATGGCCAAATCTTCAGTCAATATATGATAAACACGTTCTTTCGAGATGTCCACAGCCTCTGCTATCTCTCTAATCTTAATTCGACGGTCGTCTAGCACCATTTGGTAAACTTTACCGATGTTATCGGCAGTGGTTGCAGTTTTTGGCCGTCCCAAACATTCATCGTCAACCAAGCTGGTACGACCACGTTTAAATTCAGCTGCCCAAAATTTCACTGTGGCAAATGATGGTGCAGAGTCCCCGTAAACATCGTCCATCTCGGCTGTAATTTGCGTAGGCGTTTTGCCTTTCATATGCAAGAATTTAATGATGGCTCGATATTCGATTTTTTCCATTTTTACAAAAACACTAACATCGACTGACACAAACCACTGTTAAACAACTCCTGAGCGTCCAACATGGTTGAAATTTTCAAAAGTATCTTTCAGTGCATGCACAATTATACTACCAGTTCATTGTTGATGAGTAATGCCATCTTCATGTTGAGGCTTGAAACTTTTCAGACACCCTGTGTAATAGATATATTCTGCAGCTACAGTAGTGTCAAATTCCAGAAAGCATCTTGATTTATTTTAACTGACAGTAAATGAAATCCAGTGTGTCAAAAAAGCACTGACTACACTATTCATCATAGCAAAAGATGAGACCACCATACATACCAAACAATTGGTAGGAACTAAAAATGGTAGCTCAAATTGGTAACTGAATTGAACATTAAGACTTGAAAATCCATTTGGACTCTGTGCATATTTCTCTCTGTCAAGCAGAGAGGAAGTTGGGATTAAAAAATATAATATTCTAGAAGCTTAATGCTTTTAGGAATATTCACTGCTACTGGATAGGAACATAGTAAAACTGTGAAACTAGCTTCAACTTTGAAAGAGTTGTTGTATGTTCATACACAAAACGTCTATAGCGATATGAGTGTTAGTTTACAAAACTTTTAATTCACTTTTGCAAGAAGTTTTGCACATACAATAGAACTCTGTTGTCCGAACTAATTGGGACCGAGGCTGGTTTGGATTAACGAAAATTCGGATTAAGCAGGAGAATCGCAGAAGCATGCGAGGAAACAGCGTGTGCCTAGCCCGCCATTCCCAACCATTTCTAGTAGTGCTTTGGTTTTGCCTCACTGCTGTACAGTATTGAATACTGGCTACTACATTGTTTGTTTTTATGTAGTGATCCATGCTACATTTGTCAGAGTAATTAACTTTTTTGTGTTATTACAGTGCTTGTTATAAAAGCAATTTTAAGTGAGTTTTGAAATGTCTGTCAAACATAAACATTTGTTGTGTTATTTGAAAGAAAAACGGTTAGACAACGGTGAGAGTTCAAATAAATTGCTACCATCACTGAAGAAACTGAAAGATTACCCAATCAGCAAAGACTAAATCTGTGAGTGATGGCCATGTAATTGTATGTTAAGACACTTTTTTCAGTTTCAGTTGTTTGTATTAATAAAACATTTGTTCTTTTTCAACCTTTAATTTTCCCAGATTGACCGAACTTTTGGATTACCAGGTTTCAGACTAACAGAGTTTTACAATACATTTGTGTGTTTAAAGAGCTCCACAAAAAACTTCCAATTAGCAACAAATAATTCAATTTCTGTCCGCCATTAAATTACTATCTTGACTTTGTGCAACCAGTACTAAACAAATACTTCAGAGATTTAACTAAAATTGTAGCTTTTGATTTGAATTTAATTTTAGTTATTGAAATTGATTTAGTAGAAAAGCTCATAGTATTGTAGTATAGTGGGGCAAGTAGTGTGAACCTTGTGATATACAGGGTGTTTAAAGTGTACCGAAAACTGGAGAGTGGGTTCTTTGGACCCAATAATGTAATTTGATTTTTTATTTAAGACGTCTCAGACCAATGTTTGAGCCACAATTATGCGATTAAATTGGCCAACCATGAGACGAGTTACCAAGAGACCATGCCCATCCGTCAGAATTGCCAACTACGTAATTGTAGCAGCAAATTCCAACACATCCCCAGTCATAAAACATTATTTTATACAAGACTTCCGTAGCCGTGCTCTCTAAGTGTTTCACGTGCATGAGGTCATTGGTTTGAGTCTACCCTAAAGCCCCTTGTCCTTGTATTTTGTTTTCCAATAATGTGTTTAATACTTTTATTTCAACATAACACAATAGTTAAACAGCAGTTGTCTTAATACGCTTTTGTTTTCACTGTACCGTTAACAATACATTTTGATATATAAAATGCCCAAATGTTATTGTTTACTTTTCAGGGCATATAAAAGCGTGTTAAAAATGTGTGTACCGTGAATTACAGGGTGTATTCCTAGGTGAAAAATAAAATGAAAAGTGAACTAACATTTTTTGATATGAGGCTGTCTTGTCGTGAAAAATGAAATTTCCTCAGCCTTCAGTGTGATGCCATTCATCGAGTTGTAAATTGCATACACTTCATTGTTATGAAGGTAAGATTATCTGCATACGATCTCTCACAATCACTAGTTAATTTTCGTGGTTTAATGGTAATGATCGAGACTACCATACAGAGGATCAGCATTCTAGCCTCACAGCAGATAATTTTTTGTAACCACGTTGTTGTTGTGAATATAAAGATACAATCGTCGTGTGTGTGTGTGAAACACATGCTAAACATGAGATGTACTTTGACTACTTATCTTGAGATTTATCAATTTTATCATTTTTAAAACAGTCCGTACAGTAAATCAATTAATTATGCGAACAATCAATGTCTTGAAAACCAAGTACATTGAACATTATTGTAGTCGATTGGGGCTTAACTTAAAGCTCTAGATTAGAGGAACAATTTTGGGTGGGAGTAGAATTGAATTGCCTCGAAAGAAAAAAGTTGGCTGAAATATAGATATTTTTTTAGAGGAACTGTACTTCATACATTGAACACATTGAGGGTAGACTCAAACCACTTAGAGAGCACGGCTATGAAAGTCTTGTATAAAGTAATGTTTTCTAACTAGGGATGTGTTGGAATTCCTTATGTTGCTACAATTACATAGTTGGCAATTCTGGAAGATGGGCTTGGCAACTCGTCTCGTGGTTGGCCAATTTAATTGCGGCTAAACCATTGGTCTGAGACATCTTAAATTAAAAATTGAATTACATTATTGGGTCCAAAGAACCCACTCTCCAATTTTCATTACATCTTTTTTAAACACGATGTATACAGAATGTGTGCTAACCTTATTATGTACTCTTCTATGCAAAGAAGCTTAATGCCAGATGCTGTCTTATGATTTGTATATACATATATGTGTTATAATGAGTGGTGGCTCGTATTGGAGCTCTCACGCACGTGAACATCCAGAAATTAAAGTTGAATATAAAAATATACAATAAGGTAAATATGCAGAACATAATATCTGTTACTTAAAGCCTTTTTATTTCTTTAAATAAAAGTTCCACCTCAGGCTACAACAGTTTGACAACGTCAGGAAACTCCTTTACGCACACCTAAATTTGTGAACATTTTGTAAGTGTTTCTGCTCAGATGCAAGGACTGGACTCTGTGTTAATTCCCATTCTCAAGTCCAGATCAGAGCACATCGCAATGTGCCTGGCCAAGTTCATGGTGTTGCCTAATGTCCAGATAACAATTATTTCTACTAATGTTTTGACCTACTGAGCAGAGGGAGTGCTAGTGTGTTGACATTCTTTTGTTTGCGATAATCTATAGAATGATGCAGGTTTGTTTCACATATAGCTGAAACATTTGTGGACTGTCAAATATGTTTTGATGTGCGTGTGGTTTCCTTTGCACATAAATGACTTGCTCATGACTCATCTACAGTTTCAGGACTGGAATTTTGTGGGAAGTCACCAAAACTCAGTAAGAGTGTGTGTGTGAAGCTAGTGCATTACCATGACTGATACTTTAAAATATGAAGATAATCTAGCGATTAAAAGATTTGGTCCTGATCGATCAGATTCAGTAATTACAAGAATAGTAAAAACGAAAAAGTGCGACTATCAATGAAAATTAAAATGTGCTATACATCAAAAACATAAGTGGGTATGTGGTTGCAGTGTGAAAAATAGCTCGTTCTGTTTGTCTTTTTTTAAGGAATACATGGATCGAAATACAAGACCTCAATCACCGTATACTTAAATTTGTGCAACTCAAAAATAGACTAGGGGATTGTCAGTACGCCTACAATTAGCAAAAAGCAAGTTGGCCCTATGTTTTCTTGTTATTACCATTATCAAGGTGTGCCTAGCTTGTGTACTGAGTACTACTAGAAGTTCCCCTACGGTGTTTTTATTAACATAAAATACGTATGTTTTTAGGAAGGACTAACTTTTATTATCAAAAATAATTATTTTACACTTCAGTTTATGACACTGTAGGCCCTATATATTAAGTGGGCCTGAAATCATATAATTATTGTTATAAGGCAAAGCTTGTAATGTGAACCATTCCAGAAAATCATCAGGAACTGCCACTGGCAGTACCATCTCTTACAGTGTAGATGCTATTTAAGTGGTGTGTGTCGGTATAAATGTAAAAGCTGCGGCTATAATGCCCTCGTGCCTCACTGTTAATTTTTTGTCAGGCAGTTGGATCACATGTTGTGCATGGAGTGAAAATGGAGAGCTATACATTATTGTTAGTATTTTGCAATTCTTTTAATGATTATCACACTCACTGAAATTCAGTGGTTCTTATAAGTCTTGAATTTCTTTACAGCTCCACCAAGAGGACAGATTCCTGCAGCAGCAGGAGTGCACTGCAGCTGTAGTGAAGTCATTGTAATTTCACTGTTTGCAGTTCTTTCATCAATTATCTCGAGGATCTTCATTTAACTAGTATAACGGATAGACTATTTAACAGTATTTTGCCTTTATTTGTGATGGACTTCTCAGGTCTCAAAATGTGAAATTATCTGCTTCATTACCTACGGTACTTCGGAACGTAACTAATGTTGAAGATAACAAACACTAGATTGGGAATACATCACCACATTCTGAATACTGTCAATTGTAAGAAGTCTGCCTTTTAAGGTAAAATTGGTACAGATTTGATCTAAACTTCAAATTTCAATTGTGAAACACCTTGTAGCTTATAAATTCAGGGCAAGGGCTGATGAAAGGTCATAACTTTAGTAACTTATAGCAGTTGAATAGTTCCAGAGCTATGGCAGGTTTTGTTCTAGAAGAAGTCTAGGGAGAAGAAGGAGGTCCATTTTTTCTTAAATTTATATTATACATTTATGATAGCAAAGGTTCAAAAATACCACTCTTGGACTCGATACACAATGAGCTCACCTGTGAATAGTGCAAGTAGCTTGCTTTAGTTTGTTTTGTTTGTCCTGGACGAGTGCTGCAGCTTCGAAAATCTGATCGAGCATTACCTCACGTGTTTCCACCTTTCTCTCTTAGAGCAGCAGTTTTGTCCACCCCAATACAATATAATTTAAATGATTTAGGTTTGGAGATCTAGATGGCCAATCAATGTTTTGGTTTTCTGACCCCACATGACCAAATTACTGGCCAGGCAAATGACCATCGAGATGGGCTCTCTCTGTATGGGATAATGTGGAGGAGTTCCATCATGTTGCAAGTACATACAACACAGTGTAAGCAAAAACATCAACTACACAATATGAGACACTGCCATTAACTGTTTGCTGGGTACAATCGGTAAGCAACTATTATGTAAGATCAAGGTTCTGCAGGTACCTTAACTCCCAACTCCCGTATTTAGAATGGGACCCAAGTTTATATGGCTTTAACCTCCCACAGTTTTTACCTTTTGTAACCACTCATTCTGAATATTCATGGTTTCTCGTTGCAGAAAGGTGATCTTCTGTAAACTAAAATAGAAAAACAACCAGTGTTGTACCCCTTTTGAACATGACTAAAGTGTGATCTGAGTTTTTGTCCAAAGTATTGAACGACAAAGTAATCATCAGCTTTTGCTCAAGCAAAACAATTTTATATGTGTGTACAGAAGCTAATATAACAGTACTGGGTATGTTTGCACGTCAATCAATCAATAAAATGAATAAAAATTAATTGTGTCGAAGAATTTTGCTTATGAAGTTTTCCATACTTTTTGCTCTGAAAATCTATTAAAAAAAGCCATAATTTTAAACATGGAGTGGGATATTCAGTTTCTTTAAAATGTTGCTTTTATACAAATAAACATCATAATGATTTTTAGGTCTCTGTGTTGAAACTGGTATCCTACAGGTATGTGATACATGTGATCCTTTTATTTTTTTTCAAACACTTTTTTAAAACAAAACTATGTGTGTAACTGCACCACTTGACACCTTTCAGGGCGCTTTAAAATTCAACCCTGAATGTATGTTGACTTTGATGTAAAAACAAAAGTGTTATTTTCTGGTATGTAATTTCATTTTGTTTATTATATTAAATGATTAACATAGTAACGAAAGTATTGTAAAAGAAAGTGTCAAGAAACCATAAGTACTGATTGATGGCTACCATTTATAAGATAAAGATAAGAAAATGAGATAAAACAAGAGCTGCTAGGATTAAACAGATGTTTTAAGAGACACATTTGAACCACTTTTCCCATGTATAATGTTTCAGCTTTAACCATTACCACAGCTATTAAAAATTTCACTAAGTAATGATGAAACATTAGGCACTACCTTTAATTTTTTTGAAAAAAAAATATTAAACAAAAATTCACTATCACTGGGAACACTATTTGAAGCACCTTTTAAAATGTATAAGTTTTCATAAATACATTGTACATTCTTATTCAGTTCATGAATAGTGTACAAACAGTGTATATGAGCTGTATGGGTGTATGTCAGGCTTATGTATTTCTTGTGTATGTATTTCTTGTGTTTCAGCCATAAAAGCTGGGCATATAACTTAGAATATTGGTTATTTTCTGCATTCTAATGTATGTTTAGTCTTAAACACTACCGAGGCAATTCATAAGCATAATGCTAAGAGTCCATTGTACAGTTGATCAAAGTAAACTTTGCCTTACATTCTGTCATATTCTGATGGCTGCAGTGGCGTGGAGTCACGGAAGGCAAAGCAAGCACTGCTTGTGTCACTTAGATTTGTATTTGTGACCCTTTTTGACTGTTGTGTATATGCATTACTTCAAAATTTTTGTGCAATCTCAATCTATTCTAGTTCTGTCTGACATTACTTCAAAATGTTTGTGCAATCTCAATCTATTCTGGATCTGTCTGACATTACTGACATCTTCTGCTGACTATTATGCACCCTGCTGGGGTGACGTTATTTTTCTGTAATGTTGTTCTTACTTGCTCTTGAATATTCACCCTGTGATTTGGCTTTGTAAATAATGCACTTCTAAAACAGATATCCATGTGATTTACTGGCACGTAAAACACAACACTTTCTTTCATGTTTCATCATTGTTTCGTTACCTATTCATTGTTGGCAGCACTGCCCACAAGGGAATTCACGTGAGGTGAAACAAAACAGTATTTGCGGTGTTTTATTTAGTGCTTTCAGTTAAGTTTTTGTGTTGAAAAATTTTGTTTTGTGATCATGAATAATCAAGAATTAGCAAACAGTAGCACTTCTAGTGTTGCTGATCTGCTTTCAAAACCTTTCAGCACAAAACATTGTGCACGTAAACTTGAAATAGTAAAACAGGACAGACCATGCTCAGAGTTTTACCATGCCATGTAAAAAGAACAGACAAGTTCTTTTACGATATTTTAAAAGTGTGTAGTGGTTATCTTAAAGACCGGAATTGAATTTTGTTTAACAACGATAAAGGTATGTGAACAGAACAGGTAAAATGTGCAAATTATTTTTTTTAATGATTTCATAATAATAAATTTAGTCAAGTTGGTGACTGATGACAGAATGTAAAGGTAAAAGAACACAGCTTCTTAGAGAGAAAATTGTAGCGTGCTACAAAAGCATATACTGTAAGTGAATCGTTTATTTCAGAAACCCGTCAACAGACATTTTTATGGAAATTTCTTTTTTTTACGGAATCGGTATCTCATATTGTCAACACATATTTGTGTGCTTTTTCCGTTTAATTTCATTAATGAATAGTAGTTTTCAAGGGGGTATAGGTCGTGTGGTCTTTTGTAGGTCACTAATACCATGGTAACAGTAAAGTTACCATCAGTTTACTGATGTATGTTTAAGAAATCAGAAAATTAGTTTAAATTTTGTCATTGTTATTTTAATGAAAAATAGTGAAAACTCATAGTTCAGTGTTTAATTCTATGTTCAAATAAAAAAATATAGCTTATAACATTGTATTTTTTTTAAATCCTAATACCACAACAAAATTAGGAAATAAACTTTAAAAATGTACTTTTTACAGTAAAAACGTCTTTTATTGAAGAAACCCTTTAATTGCAAAATTTTTTTTTTTTTTTCAAAAGTAAGGAATAAATATTATAATTTAATTACAGGCAACATCCACTTCGAGAAGATGTTAACTAATACTCTAAATTTTTTCAAGCCAAAATCTATATTAATATCAAAGATAGAATGTTTTTCTTTGTTTCCTGAAAATTTGAAAAAGTACAATTAGCACGTTTCTAAAATAAACGATTCAAGTAAACTTTGAACTTTTTTGTATGTAAGTAATATTGTGAAAGTACAGGATGGCTACAAAAATCAATATCAATAATTTTGTGGGTAGAATGTATTCAGATTTTTCAAAAGACTTTTCCAGATTTACTTCTGTCTGAGTGCGTCTCTATAGTATGAGAATGATTGGACAGATATCTGTAATACATGGCATCTAGAAGATGCCATAAGTACAATGATTTAATAAAAAAATGTTGAACGGTTTTTACGGTGTGTGTCCTATGTGCTTTTTCCTCGTTTTTATTATGTTTCACGTTCAAGTGATGGCACTTCTGTCACAAACAGTAGACGCAGTGGTGTATGCTGGTCTTGGACGTCAGGCATGCAGTTTAAGAAGGTACAAAATTAGCAAAGGTTCTGGAGGCCGTGGGTGTTTCAGACATTTATTAAATTGTAGTCTGTATGTAACACTATTGGTGAGTATTAACCCTTTAACTGTTTTCATATTGAATGAGAAAGTGTTCTACACATGCTGATTTGTTTTCAAGAAATAGCCAGAAAAATGCAACATTTTAATATGTATTTTGTTTTGAAGTTAGTTTTTATGCTAGAGTTATGAAAATGTACAGGAATAACCACAATTAAGGAATGAACATTTTCCTTGCTTCCCTCCCTCCTATCTCCCCCTAGTTTCTCCTCTCATTACCTCTCTTGCTGCATCCAATTTGTGTTTTTAAACTAAAAATTTCATATTTTAATTATTTATTAGGCTAGTTATGAAACATGCTATCAGTTAAAGTAGCTATTTCCCTGTTTCCCCTAAATATTCTATCCTCTAAATCCCCCTTGAGTCATAAACTTGTTTTAAGTATCATTACAGAAGCCTAATTAAGGTAACCTATTTTATTTAGGTCCTATAAAAAATTTGAACAAAGTAGAATAAATTGGAGGACACTTTTCCAAAAAGATACATTTGATTAGTGTTATTCTTTTACCATTTTTAAAAGTTCAGTTTTGTGTGGTGTGTTTTAAAACAGGGCACTGCACACAGACCAACATCATAGTCATCACACCGAAACCTTGTTTCTCTCCTTTTCTGATGGGATGTGCATTAAGCCGGATTTACACGGTCAAATTTACCATCCAATTCCTTGGGCTGATTGATGGACCATTAACGGGATAAGAACAAGTACATGAACTATTGGACAGACCGGTTACACAATCCTGGACATTGCATACAATTATCCTAAATTCAAATATTTTGTTTATAGTCTTTGCACTTCACTTTATAACATCTTTGGAATTTCGATTCTGATAAAGTTGGTAAATAAACAGTGCATCCGTTCCCCATTTGCTCTTTCTGGTGACCAGAAGAATTACATAAACACATGTATGTTGAATATAATTCAGTCAATAGAAAAGTTCTTTCTTCTTAGATGGAAAAAATAATAAATAAAGCAGCATATACTTGTGCTTATTTCTTTCTCTTTATCTTCTATTAAAACAGGCAGTTTTGCAATCTGCTACACAAACTGGAGATTTATTATAAATTAGTAGGACTACTATTATTACATTAACACACATACAACTAAATCATAGTTATCTTGATTAAGTTCATTTTCAGATATAACAATTTGTTACTCCATTTCGCTGAAGAAGATTGCCTTACCATCGAAATGTCCTTACATTTAATTAGTTTTATTTTGTCCAGTAAACCACGAAGTGGAGTAAAAAATCGTATTTAGTTTTTAGGATCCATGAAGAATTTTGGATTTTTTAGGTTTAATCATCAGTTGGTCTTAATAGAACTACCTAAATAAGGCAGAATAATTGATCATTGGGGAGGGGGGCGTACAGTTTTTCTGGTATTCTGTGGATATAACTATGGTATGACAACAAGGACTTGAAACAGGAACATACACATTAATTATACTTCAAGATGTATGTGGATATTGTTTTAATAGTGGACACCCATGTCTTTGTTTTTGAGTTATTGCACTTAACTGGTGAGCAATGTACTGCATCACCTAAATTACATCATAATAAACTGAATGAGTACC
>KZ869253.1:65151-79362 GCA_003456935.1 Machilis hrabei | reverse complement strand
AAATTTACGTTTCGTAATCTTATCAACAGTTATCCCGCTCTTTTAGTGTAGATCAGTGTTTATGGCGATTACTGCTCAATCCATTCGTTACATTATGTTAAAGTTCCTTTATATCTTTGAAAACTGTTGTTACTTTTCGAACCCTTTATAGCCAGTATTGTGATAAGTTGTATGCACTTTGTGAACAATATATATGCAATGGGTAATACGAGCGACGAATTAGAGTGCACATATATTTTTTATGTTTATGATAAACAAGAGTACCCAAGCATACAAGCGTTTTAATGAGGCGAAGTAACCCACATATTTAATTTTGACGACTAGCTAGTCACGTAGATACCAACATTTTAAGGGTTACAGAAAGGAACAGAGAGTTTCCTATATTTTTAAGAATTACAAGATAAACCATGAGCAATGAGATTATATATTTATTTAATTTGTGTAAACTCCAGAGATAAAAGTTTAGTGAATGAATGGATATTTGATCACCCCCCTGAAGGAATAGATGTCAGCTCTCGTAAATTCTGTACTAATCTTTTAAGCAGATATAGTGGGCCCACTCAACTAAAATTTTGATGTTCGACGAATTGTAATATTCTATTAATTTTCATGTTATATGATTGTTAGTCATAGGACGATTTTTAAAAATTCAACTATTTTGAAATTCGAATGTTAAGGTTCAACGTACTCTATATTAGATTATTTGTAATAATGGACTAATTGTAATGAACTTTGTTGAGCAACGAATTGTTAATAAGACGCACTGGACAGCATTATGTATTTTTTTGTAAGGAGAGCATTAATTTTAATGCGAAGTCCTTTCTAAATGTCATGTGATTAGGACGCAAGCCCGGACGCTCTGTGTTAAGAGAAGAGCAGGCTAGTTTTTTTAGTATACTCTAGAGAGGACACGTTTTTGCTGGAGTAAACTTAGTTAAATATTTATTTGTCAAAAATAAATACACGGTCCGATATACAATGTTTTTATGAACGGTCTTCCGACGGTCTGGAATGGACCGAGAGGTTTTTTTAGTACCTTAAATGTAGCGAAAACTATTCTTGGATAGCGACGATAGTACAACACAAAAATCATTTTGTTTAGAAAAAGTTAACGACGAAACAAATTTAGCACAATTGAGAATACACCAAGAATGTACGAATAAATACAATGATGGATGGTAACGCATTGACGGGAAGAGATTTCCCAGTAAACTCTTTACGGAACATAATAAAATGCCGGGAAGGCATCAATAACTTAATGAGTCTTTGTAAAGAAAGAGTAGGCGATTTTGTTTTGTTGGTAACGATTCTCGGTGAAGTATAGACGTAAACAGTCTTAAGAAAAGCGAACACACGAGCACATGGGACTCTATGTGACGAGAGAGTTGACTAACTATTATATTTTTTTTTGTGTGAACAGCCAATGAACCATTTTTTCTTTAGAGAAGAAATAATTTTCCAGCACGCAACAAAATATTTTCCAACTGTTAAGAGCTGAGTGCAGATATTCTTGTATAGACCAATTACATGTTTGTTAGAAACATACTGAAGGTCTAGCGAGTCCTTTTAAAGCAAATGGAAATACGACCAGATGGCCTCTTGAGACTCGACCGGTCTTTGTGTTACACTCGAAGGAAAACAAGGTAAGCCGGGACAACAAACTCGTAACTGAAACGAGTAAAGATAGTAACCCCTTAGTAAACAGCAACTGAGATCATTAATAAATGAATAGAGAATTTTTATTCCACAATCTCACTTATGATATTTAGGAATCAAACCAAATCATGCTTGTGTTGTGTTATTTTTATTTTTTATTTTCAGATGTAGAACAAATAATTACTAAACTTTTGTTTCCAGATCTTGCTCGAAATTATCGAGCATAGATAAATCCAGATTCACAGATGAGGGATCCAGTAATTACAATCTTTTCTTTATTATTTTCTTAACAAACCTAAGGAATTTTGAGATACCCATGAAATTGAAATAGGGCGAACCTTTTAACTCACAGTATGTTCGGGTGTTGACCTTGCCCAACAGGACATAGGTTCAGAGTTTTGATATCCCACTAGAACCCCAAGATATACGATACCGTTCCAATTGCAATGCTTACTAGTAGAGTATTTTAACTTGCTGCACATGAACGGAGGATGATCTGTTGTAGAGAAAAGACCATTTGTTGTCACTATAATTGCCGCAACATTTTTTGGGGTAGATACATAAATTTAAAACGGTAAAGAAATGTAAGACTAATACTTTTGCTGAGTATATTTTACAGTTTTATAAAAGAACCCAACAGAGCAAAGCTTCCATAGAACCAGAGCCGTGATTGCTACGTCATTCACAAGACCACCTACCAGAACAGCTGACTCTGACGTAGGACTTCCGTTCCAAGATGGAAGATAGGAAGAGAAAGCACTGCTCACCGAAGACACGTCATATACTTCCAGTCACGGAAAACGAAATGAATTAGGTGATAACGTTCCTTATCATTATAATAAATTGAAATTTTCTTGTTTTGCTAATTTCTTTTGATTATTTAGGATAAACCCAGGTTCAATAATCAGTAAATGTCCCCGATGTACTAATAACATTTTAGTTTAGCTACCATACGCACAGTTAATCAAGCAATTTTGATTTCCAGAATGATGATAAGTAAGATAATTATGTTTTGTTTTGTAATACTATGAATACATACTGGCCAATGAAACCACGGGGGATTAATTTCGATTAGGATGAATTCCACGGTTTCAAACGATGGACGGAGTTTGATTCCCTTCTAAAACTGTTTTCTATTTTCTCTGTATAAACACTAACGTTTANCTACGACGTTGTAGATGATGGTGAACTGAACTCAAGTTTGATTTCAGTCCACGAAAGTTGCAGAACTGGATGGCAAATCTGTTATTATTATAACCCGATTAGGATGAATTCCACGGTTTCAAACGATGGACGGAGTTTGATTCCCTTCTAAAACTGTTTTCTATTTTCTCTGTATAAACACTAACGTTTATTCACTTTATCATTGAGCATGGTCTACGATACCCCTAATCAAATCCAACCATTTTAGAATCCACTTAGCCTTGAACATACTCAATATTAACTTGACTCAGAGAAGAATGCCAGACAGCTGACCGTCTCTGTAGGGACCTCACTTGATACGTGAATCCCAGATAGTCTCTAGAGCCGGAAGATTGCTTCTGAATACTGCAGTGAAATTTGTAAATACTTATGGTAAAAATCAAGTATATGGACGAAGGTAAGTGTCGCCATCTGAACAACCCACAAACCCATTCATTTTCAGGTTCCTTCTATCTTGTTGTAAACATGGAAAGGGAATGCGACTTTCATGGAGCCAAACAATTCTAATGTTTCGATCTTAGTTTCATGATGTAAATTTAACTACTAAAGCAACTCACGCAATATTTGTAAATAAGGAGACTAATAGTGGCCCAAAAAATATTGAGCTATGTTGCATATCTTAATCATATACAGTATCTTTATGGAAGCATTACTAGTACCGTTAAGAATAAGTATAAGAACATTTTCTCTGATGTAAACAAGGATACATATTTCGTTAAAGAAATATTGGATTATGACTTCTCATTTCCTATCGTATTCTTGTGTTTTGGTTTGACATTAACGGAGATGTGTGGTTTATGCCACGCCCGTTGATTATAATGTTTACCGCCTCAGATTGAGTTTTATAGAAATCTGTTCAAGTTTCAAAACAATTAACATATCCAATGGTTATGGAAATTGACGTGTCCAGGGCGGATGTATTTCCGTGTCTCACCACTCACCCCTCGCACTGACTTACTCTACGAGTACTGCAAAATCCAATATCTGTGTAAAGAGATGAAATGTTTCTAAGGACTCCTTTTCTATCAATCTCGATAGACACACCTACGTGTCCTAATATTTGGTTTTCTTGTGTATCAACATCGGTGAAAGTTAAAATCACAACTTAGATTAAAATCAATACCTAGATAAGATAATTTACTATAAATTGGTTAAATGGACAGTTTTATTTATGTACTAATATAATTCAACAAATTAGTAAACCAGTATCAGATAACAAAAACAAATGACGCCATTTATTACTAAATGGTACACCTAATATTAACTTTTCTATTCTAGTATCTATTATTTCATTTTTTAAATAAACCTAGAAGTGAATATAAATACCACAGTAGCCTTACAGCCTNTTCACTATTCTTTTTTGTCGTTCAGATTCATTTCCTGTTGTCTGCCGTTAAAACTAATACTCTGACTTTCTGAAGAGTTGACGTACAAACTCCATTAAATCTTTCTAACTTAGGTAATTTTTTACTTTGGACACCGACAGTAATGTATCGGACATGTAGACATTACAAGAACACTTTAAAAAATGTGTACTGTAAAAACTTTGTAGTATATCTAACCTTTCAACAGCAAAGTTTTTCATCATTCCCCATTTATTTTTATATTCTTTTTACTAGCAGCACGTGATTGGACTGCAACCTGCTTGTTACCCAATTTGGGAAATTTCTAACTGTTTCTTACCCTAGCGCTGATCGGATAGGACGGCATTGTGCTTTAATCAAGCTGTCCTCTGGAGTTTGAAAAAACCCCTCTGCTTCAACTCCATCTCATCTCCCTCTGTGTTAAGTCTGATGATTTTTTTACGAAAAACTACAGGAGGCATACAATGATCTGAGGGAGGGAGTGTAGGAGGACTTTTACCTTGAGAATCGAGAGTGGAATTAGAAGTGAACATAAGAGCAAATACGTCCGCTTCTTCCTTAGAAGAAGAAGCGAGGGATCCGTCATCTCTTGAGAGGTAGAAAGGAAGTGTTACTAAAATTATGATCAATTGCTTTGGCCCTCGATCAGAAAGAGCGGCTTCCATTTGGGCAAGATGAAAGCTTGTTACATATGGACTTGTTGAAAATGTCCTTGGCCTTGACAATGGTAGACTTGCATAAGTTACGGGATTCGACATAGGCATTGCGAGTGGTAGCATTGGGCAACTTAAGCCATTTGTGGTATGCTGAATTTTTTTGTGATACTGCAGCAGTGCACTGTTNATATGCATTTCGAGTGGTAGCATTGGGCAACTTAAGCCATTTGTGGTATGCTGAATTTTTTTGTGATACTGCAGCAGTGCACTGTTTGTTTAACCATGGCATAGAACCAGATTTGGAGATTATGGTGGAATGAGGAATAAATGTGTCCATGCCAAGAAGGATTACATCCATGAGTGATTGGGCTATGACGTGTGGGCTGTTAGATGAGAAACAGTAGTCATTCCAAGGAAAAGAGGAATAGAAGTTACGAAGCTCGTCCCAATCTGCGGATTTGTAGTGCCATGCAAGACGTGAGGAGGAATTGGAGGGAGGCTGTAGAGGAAAAACAGATGTCACATCAATTAGACAGTGATCGGAGGAGCCAAGTGGTGCCGAGACTGTGATTTTATAAGCATCTGGGTTGGTGTTTAGAAAAAGAGCTAAAGTGTTGGCCTGGTGTGTAGAATTGTCTGGAATTCGAGTAGGGACATTGACAATTTGCGTGAGGTCGGAGGCTATAGCAAAGGCCTCAGCTGCACTCCCAGGAGGGTCAGTGGTACCCGAAAATTTGAGCCAGTCGGTATTGTGGACATTGAAATCGTCGAGAATAGTGATTTCCAAGGACGGATGATTGGTCAGGAGGAAGTCTATATTAGAGGACAGAAAGTCAAAGAGTTCTCCAAAATTTTGGCCATTAGGTGACCGGTAGACGCAACAGAGAAATTTTGAGAATATTTGGGATGTTAAATGTAACCACAAGAGGTCAAAGGAAGAAGATTCGAGGTTAGGAAGTCTGTGGCAGGAAATATTGGAATGAACAAATACCACCTTTGAAACGAAATGAATCATACAGATCGTAGTTAGGACACAGAAGATGGGAAAGGNTCTCAGGTTGAGAAATCTGTGTTTCTGTAAGAAAAAGAATGTGAGGTCTACGACGTTGTAGATGATGGTGAACTGAACTCAAGTTTGATTTCAGTCCACGAAAGTTGCAGAACTGGATGGCAAATCTGTTATTATTATAACCTTGGGGGGTTAGTTGAGACACAGTTGAACGTGATACTTTGTTTGTACTTGTCAAATTTATTTTGGTTTGAGAAGGTGAAAAGAATGTAAAAGTATCTCAAGGCTCTGATGACGGTTTCACAGGACAGACTCGTAGAAAACTTCCTGGATAGCTAAGCCATCAAACGCATCCCCCCGAATGTATGAGCTCGGACCCCATTCATCCAGTCACGAACTGGCAGAACTGGTACATCGAGATCAGATCCAATGGATGCAATCGAATGAACCCTATCATAAAGATGTGGCAGCTTCCTAAGGAGTTACCCCTAGCTTCAGGCCAATGGACTATTTGGAATCCAGCCTGTGCAACACTGTTTCTACGCATATCCTCAACCAATCCGATAATGAAACCATGAGTCTGACAGATCCACTGCCACTTTGTCCCAAGAGTGCCAGTACATCCGAAACCGGAAACCTCAGCCAGATATTCAAACATGAAGCAAGTCCATTTCAGAATGTCTTTAGCTCGAGGTGGTGGTATTGCACCGGGTGACAGGAAATATGTCTGTCTACCACCTAAAACCTGAAATAAAAAGCCGAAAAAGAAACCTGAAATAAAGGTGGTTAAGACATAGGCATATGGATATTAGATGTGTTAGATACTGTATAACAAAGTTTTAACGGGGTATGCCTTCAACTGCGGCGCGGCTTAATTTGTTTTTTCACCGTCTGTGTTAGTCTCTCTGCATGTCAGCTACTACAGCTGTTCCTTATCTGTACCTTTCTCAGGAAGGGGACATATTCTTCGTTCACAATTTTTGTTGTGGGTTGATCCTTTATACAAAGGAGAAGAAAACTTCCGAGATACTAATCATGGAATGAATATGTAGCGATGCAGTGATGCAACATCATAACTTGTTATGATGTTGTATCACTGCATCGCTACATATTCATTCCATGATTTGTATCTCGGAAGTTTTCTTCTCCTTTTTATAAAGGATCAACCCACAACAAAAATTGTGAACGAAGAATATGTCCCCTTCCTGTGAAAGGTACAGATAAGGAACAGCTGTAGTAGCTGACATGCAGAGAGACTAACACAGACGGTGAAAAAACAAATTAAGCCGCGCCGCAGTTGAAGGCATACTCCGTTAAACCTTTGTTATACATTTATTCATGTTTACGATATATATATATATATATATATCACCGATACTTGTACTAATGATACTGATTTAAAAGATATAACTTTGTTTTTTATTGATATGAAGTATGAATTGATTTCCACTACTTTAAACGAATGTTGAAGCTTTGATACTTTTGAGTGCTACAAATGGCATAGTGCTTGTTTAAGCAACTGAAGTGTTCTTAACATGGACATATCTTCTCATTAGAAGGCTAGAGCCAAAAATCGATTTTTGCAACAAGTTAACTTTCTCATTATTGGCTCAAAGAGCTCTCTGTCAAGTTAATTATGTTGTAGAGAAAACATGTCTTAACGCTTGATATTTTTATATTTGCAAATCGACCTTGGAGAACGACAATGATCTACCGAAGACAGATTTTCAACACAGCGAAGAGAAGACCTTACCCCTTGGACAGACACACTGGATATACCTTAACAGGACATTTGAGCACCAGCCGAGGTGCAGATCGGTCTTGTGACAACTAGCTACCAGTTTTATAGAGTCGTACTACGAGCTACCACTCAGGACAGATAACAAGGTGAAGTCGTTCCATACTACACTATATAAGGATATAACTCTACTCACACCATTTCATTAAAATGCACACTATTTTCAAAAAACCAACAGTGTTAAAAGCAGTATATAATTAACGCTATCGTTATAGGAGACACCGTGTGAGAAAAAACCCTTACCGATTTAAAAACCTATCATCGGTAGCAGAGCTATTGAAGATAACAAAAATTGTTTGTCGTTTACTCAGAACCTTACAGATATGCTTAAGGACAGTCTTTTGTATATTCCTTAGTGTAAAAAAGGGTATTCATTATGTCCACTACAACGTCAGCCGGAAATGGGAGAAAGTCGACGCATTTGGCTACTGAACCCCATTTGACGTAATGTAACTTAGCCTGAAATGGGAAACAGTCGACGCATTTAGCGTTTGAACCCCATTCAACGATATTCAGATCAATCAATACGAATAGCTTAATGTTTGAACAATGAACGATTTTCCTGTGTAAGTTCTACGAGTAGAACGGCAATACTCTATGGTTTGTATGCTACAAGATTGCTCTTGCATTCTAGCTGGAAATGGGAGATAGTCGACGCACATGGCGTTTGAACCACTTTTTTCAAAGTCTTGAATACCCATTGACTTTATAGTTGAAACCGCCTAAGATTACGTGATTTGTTTTACTTACACTGAACTTTTATTGTATAATTTTAGATTAAATTATAGTAATCCTGCTCAAATCAAGGATATATGTAGATTCACTCCCAATGTGCCATTTTGTTATTTTTAAACTCCGAGAAGTTAGCAACTACTCTTATGGTATGATAGCCAATTTTAGTTTTAATTGATTAATATTAAGTCACAATTAGTCTATACAATAATAAAGACTCTAAATATTAGGAATATTTTACCACCCGAGACACCTTTTCTTTTCTATTCAGAGATTTCACCTTCTGGCTGTGAATAATAACTCTCGTTATTTCAACTCCGCATGATAGGAGGCAGTAACCCTTTTCAGGATATCTCCCTTTTGTCAGCATGAGGACCTATTGTTGTTTTCTTAACTTCTGATTAAGCACTGACCCTTTATATACCCGCATATAGAAATAATACTTAAATGAACAAAATAATAAGATACCTAAAAATGTGTTGCGTATAATATCTCTGTGATTTTCTTCCTGGTTTCAGACTAGATCTGAATTAGTATCGTAACAATATCATTTTTTCTGAGTATAGCCGCTCTTTTTTTGAATTACCTTTATTGTTTCTTTTATCCTGATATACAGTATTTTAATATGAAATTCATTATCTTAAATAAAAATATATCTATTAACTGACTACAACTTTACTCTTATAGAACGTACATCTACTTTCAGTGAAGACAAGATTAACTTCTTTGATTTTGCAACTCCCCCCCCCCCCAGTGAACTTATACTGAACCAAAAGATTAAATTATTATACTTATTATTTAACAATGAGATTTCTCACTTATGCAAATAAACAATGTTTTAATTATTTTCAAATCATACATCTGCCAGAATAGATGATCAAAAATATGTTTCATTAATAATAAAGACCAAGTGTAGAAATTCTTACAACTTTCTTATTCCTGGACCACAAATCCTAAACAGGATTTCTCATGTTAAGGTACTCATTGTCATGCCTTAAACCAGACATTAGTATTTCATGTTATTTTTTTGGTATTTCAGCAAATATAAGAGAATTGAACGAAATATCAATTCAATAATAATTTACAACCAAATGTTATTCACTTTAAAAACTTTTCAGAATATGTCGTGAGGGTAAAGAAAACCCCATTGTTTTCTTGTTATTACCCTATTGACACTGTTGATAATCAGAGCAAGGCTTATAGAAGCTGAACATGGCTTCTAAAATATTATCCTCTATAATGATCTTCTTCTTAGAACACTGTCAACCAGTCTGTCACTAATTTTTGACAGGACAGAGATACTTATAGCAGGAAATTTCCTCTCTTGGAGACCATATCTCTCTCTTGAGTTGCAAATTAAATCAGCTTAATGGACAGATTCAAGACTGTATCTTCTTTTTTCTGTATGAGAATAAGGTTTCGATTCCCCAAATGATCTTCTGACATGAGCTTTCGTTTTGATGACTTACATGATAGGGCTGGTATCAAGACATGTGACCTACCTTGAATTTGTACTTCGAGAAGTCATTATTTTCAAGATATAATACTTTCCACGTCTTCCTCAAATTCTCATTTTCTGTCATACTCTAAAATATTTCTTGATGAAAATTGAGAAAAACTTTTCATAATTCTGATATGAGCTTAAATACCCATTCAAAGGATAATCAATTATTGCAAATTTTGGGCTGAACCATTTAAACCCCAAACGATTCCTTGACTTTGTATCAAACATCAATCTTGTATATTATTTCAAAAATGTAGTTGTATGTTAATATAACTTTAAATATGTATAACCTTTTATATCATAAGTTTTGAGGATAAGAAATGTATGTTCCACATTCAACACTTGAACTCAAATCTGCTTCTATACTTGAAGGATTTCTTTTAAAATAATTTTAACACTTTTTATGGGATTTACTCCCAAGCTTCTTGACCTCTTTTTCTTTCTGTAGCAGTAAAACAGGTACTAGGAAAACGTAGTCCGAAATTCAACTATCTTGTCAATATCACATATAGAAGAAATTCAACTTTTAATCTATTTAATGTATTAAGTTATACTTTTGGAAGAGTTTCTAGCATTGAATATTTAAAGTTTCAATATTGTTTCAAACTTAGCAGTAAATATAGAACAAGGATATCTTAAGAGTAGGTAATGCTTATTCAGTATCTATTTTATCATACTTATTTTCTTTATTATTTTCTTCCCTAGTCATGTTCAGGAATGGGATTGTTTATAATTAAGTGATTAAAGCTTAAGATTAATGTTTGTTTAGACATCTTTGCAAATATCTGTTAATATCTGATCAATTGTTAATATTTGTGATTATTTACCTTGCTTCATATGGTTGTTGGAGAACTGTATTTTACTTTTATCTATTACTCCACTGTGAGCCAAAGTTACTAATCAATGACTTAACTACACAATAAAAAACATTTTTGTCAGTTTTCCTTAAAAAGTTTATGAAGTTGTGTCGATGACATAAGATTTTTAACTCTTATTGAGAATGTTGTATAAATATTGCTTTTCCTCAGCTAAAAACGTCATTTGTAGTAAAAATATAAACTAGTAATTTATTCCCATGAAGTTTAGGCAACTGTACAGATGTTTTCATATTTTTTTTTATTGTTAATATGTATATTTCTAATAATGTTAGTATGTAAGATTGTTTTATAAATGTGTGACTATTATAATTATAATTGTGTATTAATGCATTTTTTATATTACATGTATCTGATATCACACCACATCTCGAGTGGGGAATATGCTTGTACAACGCAATGGGAGAAAACCTGTTGTAATACTGACCGAACTCCAGCTGCTACGCCAATCGCACCGGAAGAATTTGGATCAGGAAACACAATCAAATCCTACCAACATAGTTATCAACGTTCAGAAAGCACTGGAACCTCCAACGCGTTTAGTATATAAGTTATATTAGTTATAAGTAATATTTGGAAATTGAAAACCAAAGAAGATATTCTTCAATTACCTCACTATGTATTTAGTATATAAGATGTTTTGAAATGTACTTAGTATATAAGATCATTTTGATGTACACTTATGTCATCGTCTTAATGTTCATAGACCAGAAAAAGTTTTGTTCATTGTATTACACTGTCTATCTGTGCATATTTATGCTATCTATTTAGATACACATATTTGACTTGAAATTTATAATCAATCGTTGATAAATTAAGATTATTAAAAGAATACTTCAAGAAATTATATTTGAACCAATCTTAATGATTTTATTGCCAACAAAACTATAATATTTTCATTTTATTTATCAAGCTTTTCAATTTCAATTTTATCACATATAATTTAACTAGTTCTTTTGTTAGCTTAGTGCTCGGCGCATCTATCCTATCCTAGCGCAGTAGGTAAACCTTGCCCGGCTACATTTATGTTTGGCGCCTTCATGTCATTACACAGAGCCAACTTAGTTCTTTGACTAACAATCGCCTTGCCCAGCGCATTCACAGCAACTTGCTCGGCGCATTTACAGGTCAAATCTTAACACTGATAGGATCAACAATGCTTTGGCCAACTCTTTTCCTCCCTTTCTAACCTTAATCAATATACATCGTCTAAGTTGGATTTCAACTCTCTTTTCATCATGCATACAATGTTTTTACTTGTAATAAAATCAACTTGAATGAATGTTGAATCATGATTGCCTATAGGCAATGCTACAAGGAAATGTTTCCTAAATACAGTACAAATGTGTCCAACAAAAATATAACTGCCCTCTGGGTGTCTTTAGCTAGACCGTAAGAGAGCAGTGTGAAACTGATATACAAGTGCCTATTACGGCAAGGGACACAACACTGAAATCCCTTCAAGGGAAAAATTAAAAGCATTTCTTTTTAACCGACTCAAAGACGATACATCCAACCACTTAAATACCTATTAGCTACCATGATAAAAGGTTAATGCTATCTTATTCATTTTACGATCCTATATTTTATATTAAATTTAAATCTATAGCTTGAAACACTACACAATATTTTTTAGTAAACGTAACTTTTACGCTTGAAAAATAATGAAATAATGAATGTAAGTATCAAATACAAAATATTTTGAGAACTTTGATACATTTGAATGAAAAAACCACTGTTTTAAAATCCGAATATTTGCTTATGTTAATTATGATTCTACCTGCGTTGAGCGCGTAGGGACTACGCTTCCGTTTGCGTGCGGTATTGTAACGGATAGGCAACCTAGCCTCCTAAATTTCATATTATATTTATAACATAAGTATTTAACTTTTATTTCAAAGTCTGTGTTCTCAACTCAGCTCTTGTCTGTGCTTGCGCACACATGTTTGTCCTTATGGCATTGAGTTGCCCTCTCAGCTACTTAGAATTCATCTTTGTAGAATCAGACTGTATCCTGGCTACTTAACAGTCACTTTTCTGGTATCAGATAAACCAGACCTGAAAAGTCCTCAGCCAGACATTCAAACATAAAGCAAGTCGATTTCAGAATGTATTTAGCTCGAGGTGGTGGTATTGCACCGGGNGACAGGAAAGATGTCTGTCTACCACCTAAGACCTGAAATAAAAAGCTGAAAAAGGAACCTGAAAAAAAAAGGTATTAGATAAATACAAAATGATTAAAACTAACTGCAGATGAAGCACGGATTTACTACGTCTATCATTAGTGCACATAACATTTTCGTTTGCGCACTTGAATAACTCACCAACTCGGTTACTTGAAATTGGGAGGCTGGGGAAACGGCAGCTATAGTGAGTGGCCAAAGGCAAAAAGTTTGGGGTTGCAGGGGTGCTCTGTCAACCCTGGCAATAAATCAGGGGTGCTGGCATACCTTAACTGTAAGAAATATATGTACATCTGTTTTTTATGTTTTCCATGAAAACGAGTGCTATGCATGTAAATTGTGAAGACAAAAAAAGAAGAAACATACAAATTTGTTCCCTTTGTTTACAACACCAAATACTGATCCCACTATAAGTGATTTATTAATAAACCGGACACGAAATAAAATAAGCCAAGTCCAAGATAGCAATGTTCAAAGACTAACTAAGAGGTCATAAACCTCGCTTGAGCCAGATGAGTGAAGTCAAGAAGCAAGTGATATTTGGTGTTTTCTATTTTTGTGTTCAACGGAAAGTAAGACAAGGATTCGATAAATAAACAAATACATGACAGCGTTTGTGAAACATAATTGGATAACTTAATTATACGGCTGACCAAATATTTAAAATAGTTTACTTATTTTGTGCAGCACAAGTATTTAAGATATAAAGTATATTGACATTATTTTCGTCTTGAAACAAACGTGTTTTTTTCATATAGGTCTTTATTTTGTTGATCTAATTAGCATTGCAATTTGTATCAACAGATTCCCAACATGTTTTTGTATTCTGTTCATAACAGATATACAACAATTATTAATATGAATCCTTTGCAATCGCAACCACCAACCCAGATGATTATAAAATCGTAATCTCAGCACCACTTGGCACCTCCGATCATTGTCTAATTGATGCAACATCTGTTTTCACTTCAATTCCTCCTCACGTCTTGCATATCACTACAAATCCGCAGATTGGGACGAGCTTCGTAACTTCTATTCCTAATTTTCTTGGAAAGAGTACTGTTTCTCATCTAACAGTCCACACGTCATAGCCCAATCAGGTACGGATGTAATCCTTCTTGGCATGGAAACGTTTATTCCTAATTCCACCATAATCTCCAAATCTGGTTCTAAGCCATGGTTCAACAAACAGTGCACTGCTGCAGTATCACAAAAAAATTCAGCATACCAC
>KZ869253.1:37413-48702 GCA_003456935.1 Machilis hrabei | reverse complement strand
CACACATTTTGACTGCTTTTTTAGTTCACAATTTTTCTAACAATGTTCAGTACCTGCGTAAACTTAAATCCATCTAATACATATAGCAGTAACCTAGCCTTTTCATAACATACAGAAAGTTTGAATACAGAAGAATTCTTTACTCAACCTCATCCTATAGGACTGAAGTAACCAATACAAACATACAAGTGTCACTAACTCAATCCAGCCCTGTATCAGCACCCCATGTCGCTTCACACTAAACCCACATAATACACAGTAATCAAGTCATCTCCTTTCGTGGAGGCACACCATAATAGATAACACCAGGGCGTGACCCTTCTAACGGTATATCTTGTCATTCATGACTCAGCCTCACAATAGTTTATATTCCCAATTGAACTCACTTCAAAATTACACAAATTACCCTGAACTTATCTCACGGCCCGCTCGAACACGACATTAAATCCCTGTTCCGAGTAACCAACACAAGCATCAAACAAAACAAACTATACCCCTCCCTCTAAGTTAAACAGTTTCTCTAGAAAATACACTTTACCCTTGAACTACATTTGCCCTGTTAATCTTGCACACATCACTAGTACCCTACATACACAAGCATCAATTCCACCCTTCAAGTCTTTACACATCTTAGGCCGTTCAAGGTCATCAAAATGGTGCACTGATCATTCACGTTTAATATCAAAGACAATCACATCTTCATGCGTATCAGTTTAGACCTGACTTTCTTCAACTCCACAATCTAAACTAATCCAAGTCATATTTTCAAGTTTTTACCTGCTTTTGCTCAACACCACAACTAAATCTCATACAAGAAAACCATGTAACTGTATGTTTTGATTATGGCGCAGCCATCAGAGCGGTAGATAAGTGAACTATCATAGTAATACATACCACTCACAACCAATCCTTCAACGCGCTGAAACTATCACGCCAAACCATCCCACTCCACACTAAAACTTACTCCCAAACAGTTCAGACCTTAAATTTCATATTTCGACAACAGCGCAACCATTAAAGGGGTGAACAAGTGAACTATCACAGTAATCCATACCATTCGCAGAAACTCTTCAGCGCATGATGCTACGACACATCAAAACTCGCTCCCATCAAGTTCTGACCGACCTTCATCAGCTACATAATCTGGAATAGCCCGAGTCATATTTTCAAGTCTAGATCTGTTCCACACCACAACATAACCTCATCCGTACCAATTTTATACAAGAAAGCCATAAAACCTTATGTTTAGACTACAGCGCCACCATCAGAGCGATGAACGGTTAAACTATAGAACCAACCATCACAGCGACAGATGAGTGAACTATCATAGTAATACTTACCACTCATAACCAACTCCTCAACGCACAGAAGCTATCACGCACAGACAGCTCACTCCACAATAAAACTCATTCCCAACGAGTTCAGATCTGATTTTCTTTGAATTTGATATTTCGTCTACAGCACCTCGATTAGAGAAGTAGATGAGTGAATTACCGCAGTAATTCATGCCACTTTCAGACAACTCGTCTACACATGAATCTACAACACATCAAAACTCACTCCCACCAGTTCTAACTGACTTTCATCAGCTTTATATTCACGACTGACCCGAGTCATATGTTCCAGTTTAGATCTGTTCAGCACCGCTAAATAACCTCATCCCTACCAATGGCATACAGGAAAACCAAGAAACCCTCATGTTTCAAACAAAACACCACCCGCAGAGCGGTGGACGAGTGTACTTCTAAGGGAAACCTGTATTTATTGTATCACTTGGTGTATGAAAAGTAGATAAATATTCTGTTGATAGCAATAATAATCCAGAAACTCATGCTTGATGTTCTATAAGAATCACAAAACTATTAGGATCACCAAATACTAAATCGTTATACGTGCATGTTGCTGATCACAATCATTAAAAAATTGAACAACGATATATGAGATCTGCTGCTCGAAGAAAGCTAATATTTTACCTTTTTCTTCTTAAGGATTTTAAATCCTATGTACATTGAATGGTTGAGCTTTAATTTCGTGTGTTCTCGATGAACAACAATCAGGTAGATCATTATAAAAACAATTGAAAGACTTGAAGTGTCGTTGAAGCTGTACATTTTGTTGATATCTTTCCTCACTAACCAACTCCGCATTAACTTTGATTCGCTGATCTGCCAACATCTTCCCAAACATTCCGTTATTCATAACTTTGAAGAAGTTATTTTCAAATCGTTCATCGACATCTTTCTACAACTTGTATTGTACTCAATGTTCGGTTCAAACAAGGACTCTCTGTGAAACTTGAGGATGCGATGATCATGTGGTACTTTTATTCCAAGTTGCAGGTACAACTTAAAGTTGGCGTTGTACATAGTATGCTTTGATTTGTTCTAGAGATTGGGTATGAATTTCCTCATTTAAGAAGTATTTAGCATTAAAATGCTTCAAGAGCGTTCGTGGAATGCGTAGTAGATAGCATATTGATTTTTACAATTTCTGGTGGAAGTGGATAGCCAGAGTCTACATCATATTCCAAAGCACACTTTACTATGCAGTGGATTTCGTGATCATCGAAGAAATCCTCTAAAAATCTTCTTCGGCATCTTCATACAATATGCATTGAACGCATTGTACGGTGCAATTCAGGACTCTTAATGAAACTAGAGGTTGCGGTGAACATGTGTTACGTTCATTCCAAGTTTCAAGTATAACTTAAGGCAGGTGTAGTATACCATATACCATTATTTATTATGGAGATTGGGTACGAGTTTTGCATAGTTTAAGACTTTCTTTTGGCATCAAGTTCATCTAGAGCGTTCACGGAATACGGAGATAGAAACATTTTTGACATCAACATTAAATGATACCAGAAACCTTGATAACATCAATTCTGTACATTCGCAAGATATAACATATGTACATGTCATCATGGCTGCTTTAAATCAATACAATTTGTAAGAAAATTCTACTTCTCTACAGTCTAAACTATTCGCTAGTCCTCAAATTTAGCATTATTCTGAACTCAGCACAATCAAAAAATTGATTATCTAAGTTTATATAAAATATGCATATCTGTTTATCTCTATAAACGTCTCTATTGTCGCAGTATTTGTAAGACAGCTATTATATACATTCAAACGTCATAAGATATGTGTTTATCACCATAAATGCATTAATTTAATACAATTTGTAAGAAAATGCTACTTCGCTACGGTCTAAACTCTTTATTGATCCTCAAACTTAGCTATGTCCTGAATACGGCACCATGAAAAGCCTTACATGTCCAAATTTATAGGAACTACGTATATGTGTTTGTCTCTATAAACATCTCTAATGTCACAGTATTTGTAAGAAATTGGTACCTTTGTACAATTCAAGCTGCAAAAATTATTAACATTACATTAAATGAACACAGAACGCTTGAAAACAACAATTATATACATTCACAAGTCATAAGATATGTGTTTATCACAATTTGTAAGAAAGTATTACTTCTGTACAGTCTAATCTATTCACCAGTAAGCTTCAACGAGTTAGGTTGGCTTATGTTATGGAGTCGAAGGAAGCAATTAAACTTAAGCTAGTTAGGCTAGCTTAGGTCATGGAGTCGAGGGAATCACCTAAACCTAAACGAGTTAGGTTACTTTGGGTTAGGTTAGGTTATGGAGGCGTAAGAATCTCCTGAGCTTCACAGAGTTAGGCTAGGTAATGTGTTGACGTCACCAGTGGNGTCAGCACCCTACTAAGGTAAAGCGAGTTAGGTTAAGTTAGGCTATTAAGCAATTTAATAGCCATTCCTAATCTAACTCTGTGAAGCTTATATGGTTATTTCACCTCCATAACCTAACCTAAGCTAACCTAACCTACCTAACCTAACCAAACTCGCTTTACCTTAGTAGGGTTTACAGAGAAAAACACACCTACGTACTTCCTATAAACTGGGTTAACCAATGTTTTTTCATGGTGCGGAATTCAAAGCAATGCCAAGTTTGAGGGTTGGTGAATAGTCTAGTCTGTACGAAAGTAGCAGTTTCATACAAATTATAAGAAATTTAAGCATTTATGGTACTAAACACTTCTCTTATGTCTTACGAATGTATATAATTGATGCTTCCGGAGGTATCTGAGTTCATTTAAGATTAATATTGCTAATTTTTGCAGTTTAATTACAAGAAAGAGCTATTTTCTTATAAATCCTGTGACATTAGAGATGTTTATAATGTTAAACGCATATACGCATTTCCTATAAACTTAGATAATCAACGTTTTCGATGGTTCCGTGTTCAAAACAATGCTAAGTTTTACGACTAATGAATAGCTTAGACTGTACAGAATTAGCATTTCCTTATAAATAGTGTAGAATTGAAGAACTTATTATACTAAACATACCTCTTACGTCTTACGATGTTACATAATTGGTGCTTTCAAGAATTCCAAGTTCATGTGATGGTAATGCTACTTTTTTTTCAGTTTAAACTGCACAAAAGTAACTATTTCTTACAAATACTATGGAACTGGAGATATTTATAGTCACGATCATATATATGTATTTCCTATACACTTATATAATCAATGTTTTTTTGATGGTATTGAGGACGGAACAATGCAAAGTTTAAGGACCGGTAAATAGTTTAGAAGTAGCATTTTCTAACAAACTGTGTTAAATTAAAACATTTATGGTGTTAAACACATATCTTATGACTTGTGAATGTATATAATTATTGTTTTCAAGGGTTCTGTGTTCATTTAATGTAATGTTAATGATTTTTGCAGCTTGAACTGTACAAAGTTACCTATTTCTTACAAATACTGTGACATTAGAGATGTTTATAGAGACAAACACATATACGTATTTCCTATTAATTTGGACATGTAAGGTTTTTGATGGTGCCGTGTTCAGGACATGGCTAAGTTTGAGGGTCGATAAATAGTTTAGACCATAGAGAAGCAGCATTTTCTTACAAATTGTATTAAATTAATGCATTTATGGTGATAAACACATATCTTATGACTTGTGAATGTATATAATTGCTGTTTTCAAGGGTTCTTTAAACTGCACAAGATACCATCGTCTTTCAAATACTGCGACATTAAGATATTTATAGATATAAACAGATATGCATATTTTATATAAACTTAGATAATCAATGTTTTTTACTGTGCTGAGTTCAGAATAATGCTAAATTTGAGGACTGGTGAATAGTTTAGACTGTAGAGAACTAGCATTTTCTTACAAATTGTGTTAAATTAAAGCAGCTATGATGACATGTACATATGTTATATCTTGCGAATGTACAGAATTTATGTTTTCAAGGTTTTTGGTATCATTAAAGGTTGATGTCAAGAATTTTTCTATCTCCGTATTCCGTGAACGCTCTATAAGAACTTTATGCCAAAAGAACGTCTAAAACTATGCAAAACTCGTACCCAATCTCCATAACAAGTTATGGTACACGGTGTACTACACCAGCCTTAAGTTATACTTGAAACTTGGGATGAACGACGTAACACATGTTCACCACATCCTCTAGTTTCATCAAGAGTCCTGGATTGCGCCGTATAATTCGTTCAATGCTTATTGTATGAAGATGCCGAAGAAGATATTTTAGAGGACTTCTTCGATGATCACGAAATCGGCTGCATAGTAAAGTGTACTTTGGAATATGATGTAGACTCTGGCTATCCACTTTCTCCAGAAAGTGTAAAAATCAACCCAAATATACTGCCTAGTGGTTAGCCACTTGGCCTTGCACGCCCGAGGTCCCAGGTTCGATTCCTAGCTAGGGCTGGGTGTTATTCACTGTCTCAATAAAAAGTGTTCATCATCACCTTCATTAAAATAGTGAGTACTGGATATGTACCCCGGCTCGAATGACCCATGTGTGTCGAGTAGCCGTAAAACCTCACATCATCATCATAACCAAATATTTGACTCGGTTGATCACGCTTTTCTTCTATATAAACTCTCTCACCGTTCTCGAATGACTGGTAAATTGTAGTCGTTGATTAAATTTTTTTAAGTAATTGTTAAAAGAGAGTAATTATATCTGGCCTGAAGTCTACAATTCCTCTGTGATTCACGTTGTAGAATAGAAACTTTGTTTACGGTTAAATGATTTCGTTCTACGTATGTTATTTGAAAGCTTTCACAACCATTGTGTCACAACTGTTTACAAGTCACTAGTCATAAATAGTAAACATTACCTCATAAATAGTGTGTCAGTGAGTGACTTGTCATTTGTTTCATGTCGAAATTATTGTTGTATGTACAGTATGTATTACATTAACTCGTAAACATACCTAAATCATTAAATTCTTCATGCCGATTATTACTTCAGATAATGAAGTACGATTTCTAGATAGGCTACATACAAGTAGTGTAAAAGGCATCGAAGCTGTATATACTTTCTTGTTTAAATACATAAAAAAAATAGAATTTGCTCGGTTGCTATTGTAGATAGGTAATTGGGAATTACGGCTGAATAGAAGTGGTGTCACAGCCGGGACCATTAACCGATTTCTTTGCTTAAAGTCTGTGACATTTTTGATGCCAAGGTCAATGTCGTGACTGCTTGTGATTGTTCTTCTTAACCGTGACAAGGTGGACACCATCTGCGTCACTTTTCGTACGACTACTATATGTTTACTATCTACTGTGTTATGTACTGAACTCATAACATAGTGTGCCCATGTAATCTACGACTTTCACATTAAATAGCATGAAGCATCACTATGATTATATCCTGTATCTAATCAAATGATGACATTATATGTTATTTACATACATATAACAGTATTCACAAAGCTACTTCTGTCCTTGCGGTGGTGCCTTCTACGACTTTAGTTGTGTTAACTCAAAGGTCTGTAGGTATACCCATTGTTGTCGAAAATCTGATGTTTTTGCCGCTAGAATCAAGACGCCTTCGGGGTGTTGGGTTCATGCCTTTCCGACACTACTAGGGGATGTTACTTATGCCCACATATCAGCTTATACTTGCTGGTGTGGTTGGTTACGTGACCTTAATATTTAAGATAATAGTGGTTACCACACAGGAGTATTAAGTGCACGCACTTTGTGCGTATTCTACGATTAGAATTAGCAACGCTGCTTTTGATTCTGCAAGTTTCACAGGTCCATTCTTTCAAATAAGTTAATATTTAGTAACGTGCCAGGTAGCTGTACTTAATACCAAACATCGCTTGTGTATTTGTGTGTGTTAAGATCTCCCAAAATACGAAGTTGTCATTTACAGTTACATTAACACATTTCGGACTACACTGCTTTTAGCAGATATAATACATAGAACTCAGTCACGGTACAATTATCTACATCTTTGTATTTTGTTAGCTGTGTAGAGAAATTTAACATTTGGCTACTGTATTTGGCTATGAGCTATCACGAAGTATTCCATACGCCTGGTGCGTAGTCTGCAATTAGAATTGGCAACCCTGCCTAGCCTATCGTTTGGCAAGTTCACAGGATTCTTCTGTCATTATTTTTCAGATTAAATAATATGTATAAGTGTGCCAGCCAGCCGTGTTTTAATAGTCAATAGCCTTGGTGTATTTGTCTGTGTAAGCTACCACCAAAATATGTAGTTGTTATTTACATTTTGTTTTAACTGCAGTACTACAATTCCATATTTCAGTAGCGGTGTGCAGAAATGTAACATACATTGGGCTATTCCGCTTAACATTAAGTTAACTCAGTCTACCAGCTGGCCTAGTTACCTTATCAAGTTATTTATATTTTGTACATGTTATTAAAATTAAAATCAGTTTAACCAGATTAATTTTAATATCCATACCTTTAAATTCCTCCTTAGGTCCATTCACTGTGAAATACACAATCGCCACGTCACCAAATCATATCCATCTAATCCCATCGCCAAGAAGTCCCAAAATCTAGTTATTATTCATGTTCCCTTACCATATTTGCCAACCACTCCTTCGGTGCAGCTTTCCCATCTCTCGTTCAAGCCACTTCATCTCGTCCAGCCACTCGGTTTCCTCTGTCTAATTAGTCTCATACTGCCTGTTCTTATTCTGCATCAAGATGTCTTCCATGAAACACTCCTCGTGGAACACCGATTTTCTTCGATGTGTCACGCCGGGCAAGTTACTGATCGAAGAATAATATACTATTTCCCAGTTTGTGAAGGATATGTTCCTATAACTTTTCCTACACTCTATACCACTATATTTCTGTGGAGCAGTCGGCTTTCTCCCAATACATCTCCACTTTTCGTTTACTTTCAACCTCTGTTATTAGCCATATTTCTCATCCACCTCTTTTCCGTCCTCTCCTTTCTAAGGAGACCCCTTCTGGCACAGCAACAGATCCAGCGCCCAGTTTACGACTGGTGTGCCGAATGTTCAGTCAACACTCACATATTCTGGAGGTTGGGACTCCACACTAGAAATATTTGAACATTTAGAGTCAAAATTTGCTAGTGCACTTAATTGTGGAGATGAGGTCCTAATTCTATTTTCAAAAGGACTGATATTATAATTCTGCGCTGTAGGCGAAAAACGCCCAGGTGTGATTTGTGCGTCCTCCACAGATTCAACGTGTTCTTCCGTTACCTCAGTATTTTGAGTTTCGCTACCCCACTCAGGATTTGAACCCCCATTACCATGTACTTAATCATTCGCCATTGCAAACATGGTTGTGGTCAGTATCTCGACGTCATGATCGTCAGTGAAACCTGATTGGCTTAAAAATTCGGTAATGCTATTTCCTTTGCTATGCGTGTTTGCTGCTGGTCTGTTATTGTTTTGCGACCTTGGGACGTCACGATTCCATAATCGGTAGCTTATTGAACGCTCTGCTGAGTCGTCGTTTGTTACTATTCCTTCATTTTGTTGACGTTGGTAGTCGATGGCAAGGTTATCTATCTCTGCGTCAACCTTATTTTCGCTTACCTGAGAAGTACATTTGCTTCTTAAATAATAGTTCGAGCGTTCGTTTTGTTGACGTTTTCGCGATATTTTTTTTTTTTTGCAGGGCGTATCTGAAATCCATTCCTCGACAGGTTCATTGTTTGAATGATAATTTCCATTAGTCAAGCCAATATAATATCTTTCTACATAATGTTTCAAATGGTTAACATGAGTTGTAAATTCCTGACCATCGGGAATTTGTCGTATCAGACAAGTGTTGTAACTTAAAACACGTACTATCAAAAATTTACCAGGCCACTTTGGCTTTAATTTCTTAATTTTACGAATACCTAAGTGCTTAAAAAGCACAATATCTCCTACCCTGAATCATGAGGCTGAGGCAAGGGTGTTTGGCTCTCCTCATGTTTTACGGCGGCTTGTTTGATGTTATTTTGAACTATTTGGCGCGATAACTCCAACCTATGAGGCAATAAGTCCACGTAGGTGGGCACGTCATAATAAATTGGTCCATCTGGTTTATGTAATACAGAATGTGGAGTTACTGGGTCCTGTCCATAGACCAATCTGTGGGGTGAAAACCCGGTAGTTACATGCACCATAAAATTGTAGTTCATATTAGCCATTGAGAGCATCTGATCCCAGTCACATTCCATCTGAGAAGCGTAATTTCGTAGTAAGCTTGCCAGAAACTGATTAGTTTTCTCGACCCCGCCGTTGACCATGGAACGAAGGATGACGTCATAGACCGCTTCAACCCCATGATTTCACAGGTTTTGCTATAAATGGCTGATGTGAAATTGGACCCCCGGTCCAATTGTAAATTCTCAATCTTACCAAACCGTGTCATAATATTATCAACCAGGTCCTTTGCGATTATTTCAGCGTCCACCGCTTTAAGGCTGAACCACATCAGATATTTGGTGAACAAATCTAAGTAGGTAATTATATACCTCTTTCCTGACTCGGTCCTTTCTATTGGTCAAAATATGTCAACCGAAACAGATTGGAACGGTATAGTCCCCACATTCAAGGAATGCCTAACGAATGGGGCTTTCTTTTGGGGACGGTCCTTATTTATCTGGCAGACATCGCAAGATCTTAGGTAACTTGATACCTCTCTGTATATTTTAGGAAAGTAGTAAACTCGCTTTATAAGGTGGATAAGCTTTCTTTTGCTGATGTGGCCTCCGGTGCAAAGCCATTAGTATGACACAATTGTTGTATTTCGTCTCCCATTATATACCTCGCTCTGCGAAATAGCACCCCTGGCTATTTAACAGGTATACATTATCTTGCTACCCATTTTTCAACTTTGTCATAATGTATCTTAATGAGGCTCGTTAAGTTGCTCGCTCTTCATGCGTTCGTGAATCCACGCATGAAAATCGGGAATTGCCGTATGGACTGGTGCGCTGTTTTTTTGCATTCTTTAATTTGTATTTGGGTTTCTTCCCAATGGAATCCACCTGATTCATCCCTGTTTCCTCTTCGACTACATCTGAAAAAGACGAACCAATAACGTTATCTTCTGGTTTAAATAACATTCTTGAGAAATAATCTATGTTCTGAAATTCCCTTCGAGGCTTATGGACCACCTAGAAAGTGAAGTCCTGGAGATATAGGACCCATTTCAGAAGACGACTCGATGGGTCTCTCATGGAGATAAAGTGTTTCATAGCCATATTATGGGTCACGACCTTAAATGATCGGCCAAATAAATAGTGTCTGAACGTTTTGACGCCTGCAACTAAGGCATGTGGCTCCGTTTCGACCGCAAATAATTTCTGCTTCACCGCATTTTTCACTTTCGAAAAGTAAGATACAGGGTGGAGCTTTCCATCCTCGCATCGCTGTTCCAGACTATCCCCTACAGAGTAATTTGTACCATCGATCATTAAGACGAACGGTTTTGTAATATCTAGAAATCTAAGAAGAGATTTGGTTGTTAAAGTTTTTTTATCTCATTAAAACTACATTCACACTCATTGTCCAAAATAAATTTGATTTTTGGAATGGTCATTGGTACGAGTGGATACATAATATCGTTGAAGTTATATACGAAACTTCTATAAAATTGGGCTAAACCAATGAGACCTCTTAATTGTTTTAAATTGTATGGTCACTCTGCTCTGAAAACCTTTTTTTTATGATAAGCAACTCACGAAAAGGTATATAACCTGTAATGCAAAAGCACCGTGAGTGCCAAAGGTTAACATGGAACTACGAAGAAAGCAAGGATTTATGAACCTTGGTTTTGAAGGTTTGAAGAATGTATGTGTCAGGGAAAACATTTGATGGTAGTGTATTCCAGAGTTTGGAAACTCGAGGGAAAAAAGTAGAGTTGTAATAGGCCGTTATGTGGGTATAAAGCTTGACCGTGTAAGGATGACA
>KZ869253.1:15113-35375 GCA_003456935.1 Machilis hrabei | reverse complement strand
GGATGATTGGTCAGGAGGAAGTCAATTTTAGAGGACAGAAACTCAAAGAGTTCTCCAAAATGTTGGTCTTTATGTGACCGATAGACGCAGCAGAAAAATTAAGAGAAATTTAGGGATGTTAAATGTAACCACAAGAGGTCAAAGGAAGAAGATTCGAGGTTAGGAAGTCTGCGGCAGGAAATATCAGAACGAACGTATATACAAATACGACCTTTGAAACGAAATTAATCATAAAACACAGAAGATGGGAAAGGCTCTCAGGTTGAGAAATCTGTGTTTCTGTAAGAAAACGAATGTGGGGTCGACGACTTTGTAGATGATGGTGAACTGAATTCAAGTTTGATTTCAGTCCACGAATGTTGNCAAAAACATTTATTTTACATATTTACCAAATACTCGCTGGCCTGCTATCACTGTACTTGTGTCACTTGGTCACTGTCTACTCTCGCTCTCACTAAACCTGCAAGAACGATCCCCTGCCGTTGGTTTTCGCCGTCCTTATATATGGTTGAAGGAGGTCAGCTGCTGACGTACTTTTTGGGTGTCGGCTTGTTCACTTTTTTCCTTGAGCGGCTGTCATCCCGGCAAATTTCTGATTTCAACATCGCCTTGTGTGCTACCGCTTTCCTTCAGAACTCAGTATATGGCAGTCGTCCAGGGTTTTGGTGTTTTAGGAAAATCCGGTTCGAGTATGCTGACATCCTCGATGTCTTCAGATAAACTCGCGGCATTCGCCTTTCCCTTAGCACGTGTGTCCTGGTTAAGGTGCGGCACCATATTTTGTCGAGGTTTCCTTTAACATCATTTGGTTCATTATATTTAATACAATTGTTCACATTAACTAATTGTCTTTTAGTTTTTTGTTTTGATACTTTTAATAATACAATAGGTTCACTGTTTTCCACGTATTTTAGCATAAAGTTNAAATTAAACTAGATGTTATTTGGTTTACACTATTACATTTAAAGCATCATATGATTGTTGTTTCCACTTGTTAAAGAAGAAATCGCTTACGCTTTTACATCTGGTTGAAAGACACTCTTCCTTTTAAGGAGAACCCGTTTGGCCTTATTACTATGCTGCGAGAGTTCTCTCTTTCAGTGGGCCACGAGACCAGGGTATTTGGTAACGAAAAAAGTATACAAATATTAAAACTCAAACCTTATTAGAACATAAATCATAAAACATTTGAACATATGAAACAATTATGTTTTAAACACAAAACATAAAACATTAAAACATATTAAACAATTATTAAACTTACTGTTCACGTGGTGAGGATAATTGTGGGGTGTCAGAATCAAATTTATTATTTAAATTAAATGGTCGGGGGTAGTTCACTCCTGACAACACTCCCCACCTTAGTTTCCTTACTGCCCCTAGGAAGGATTAAAGAAAAATGGGTGACCTTTAAAATGTCTTAACCACAACGTTTGTTTCTTTAATTTCTCTTTTGGCTCTGGATACCTGGTGATCGATAGCGTCGAGTATGCTTTAATAAGACATGGTGGTGACCATCCCTTCACTAGTTGGACTTAACCTTAGTGAATGATGTGCTAGACCAGATCGTATTACAGCATATCAGAACGTTAGTCAATGGGGAATATTAGGAATTGTCATGAAAAGAAAACAAATCTTCCTTTCTTACCCTTAAAAGTGCTTCGAGTTGGGACCATGTCAAAAGTATTGAATCATAGTCTCGACTAATACAGAAAAAAACACCTTTCTTTTTTCTCTCGGCCAGTTCGAATAGCATGCGTTCACATCTCCCTTGGCTGTGTGTTTACTGTATTGAAAATAGAAGGCTAGGGTACTTCACTTAATATATGTTCAATAATCAAGAAAATTAATCTCTCCCCTTGAAATATTACATAAGATTACCTTTGAGCNATTTCTCTTATTTATAGAAGTATCCATGTCCAGCATATTATTATTGGTGGAAAATGTACTCTTATTATGAAATATTTCAGAACCGTGATACGTAAAAGGGACTATTCAAAGAATCATTCATTTCATCCTCCACATATGAAAGTATGTTTAAACAAAGACATACNCTCAATCCTTTTTAATATTGTTTAAAAGGTTACCCTTGAATTAATACTTTATATTCATTGGTTATACGATTTTTTCTTGAAACAACAAGCTCTTTTATATTAGAGCAACTATGAAACCTTCAATGGTTCACTGGTTATTTAATCGTTTTTTAAAATTTGAAATTAATCACACAAAAATCTTTCCTGGACTCAGTCCTACTCGGACATCGCATATGAGTCTACATTGTCTTGCCTTACTTACTAAACTATCTATATCTAACAAATTACAATGTTGGTGTATTTCCTTTACTCCTTTCAAGTCCAAACTGGGGACCTGAAAAGAGAACAGTATGAGTATACATTTCAGAACAATTCTTAATCTTAAACAATCCTGCTTCTGCCTCTGGAACATAGCTATTTGAGACAAAACATTACATGAAGTAAAACATGTAACATGAAACCAATTTGTTTCTGTGCATGAATCCATTTATGTATGCCATCTAGAGTGTAGAACTTTTGTTTATTAAAATCTAGTTTGACAGCGTCATTTATATTATTCCTATGCAATCTGGATATTGTTTCTACTCTTAGATTACGTATACAAAGATTTTCCCATTCCTCTTTCAAAAATACGTTTAAATGTAAATTCGTAAGTCCGCTCAGTACAAAAAAAAAAGTAATGGTGGAGCGTGAAACTATAATCATACAATGACTGATTACTATGTCATTTAAATCTTGGTAGGTTGTGTGATATTGAGTTTGGATAATTACAATTCAACAAAGTTAATGATCTTGACATATAGATCATGATGTCTCTCCAATGAGAGTGACCTGAAAGGGTATGTCGTAATACTTGTACCAAAGCATGTCCTCTTAATCGTTCTATTATGAAAGCAGTCCGTCTGCTTTCAGGAATTTCAAGTTTTTGAAACAAGTAGTATATACTACACAGAAACAATTCTAAAACATAGAATGTGGTTCCTGAGAAAGGAATCACTCTGTGCATTTGAAAAGGAACTGGATAAGCCGGCAATTCAGCTTCAGGAATGTCAAATACGTTTTCTTTTTCGAATTTTTTGAGGATTTGCTTTCAGATTACTACATAGCCTACAGCGCCAGTCTGTTTTATCCCTTTTGGTAAGTTGACATTATTTAAGGTAGGGTCCAAAAGATTATTACCTTTGGATGCTTCCGCCTCAATTTCTTCCACTATTTCACTTATTCTTTTATCAATTTTGCAACCTTCTTGTGACTCACATGGACCACTAGAAGAAGGTACCTCTGCCACTTGAGACATATTCTAAAATAAAATCAGACATAGTACGGTTAATTGTGACTTCTAGGAATTTCATATTCATTTGTACTTATTGAAATAGGACAAATATATGAATCTGAACTGGAGTTCTGCATGGGTATACCAGGGTGAACGGGTCGGTTGCCTGGCCTCGGCATTGGACAGTCTCGATAAAAATACGGTGAAGGTTGATTCTTTTTATAATACCTTCTTACAAAGAAAATTATCAATGCCACCACCAGGCTGATTGATATAAGTACATAATGTCCAATACATAAGGTTAAACATGTGTTCACTACCCAATCAGAATTTTCATAAACATTTGTTAACTGTGATTCATTTGAGATCTCAAAATGTAGGTTACTAAAATATGGGTATAGTACAATGTTTCCTGGTTCAAACAAATGTACGGGAAATAATTTTTGTACTATTGGCAAAGTATTTACTGCAATGACACAAAGCTCTTCATGCTTTATCTTTACCAAATTGGAGGGTTTAACCCAGCAATTACAACCCAGTGTTAACTAGACTACACCAATATTTTTCGCAATTTTATCCAAATTTAATACTTGTACTCCTTGAGGACAATGCAAGGAAATTTCTTTTANGAAAGGTAACAGATACAATGAATTGTATGATTGTATTTGGATAAAGTCTGCATTTGTTTGAGAGTTGCATTTTAATGGACAAGCTTTAACAATGCTTTTCACAGTGCCTCCTTGAAGGATGTGATTTATACAGTTTTCTTCCTTAAGTCCTCTCTACTGAGTTTTTGACCATGAAATATAATTGGTTTGCTTTTTCATCCGATATTATTGAATAATTTGAGTAAGATCCGTTTCGCTTTCGGATTGCCAAATTTCTAATGTTAAGTTGAGTAGTACGGACCTTCTCTTTCCATTGAAAGGGAATGTTGATAATTTTAACTAAACGGATCTCTTCCGTTTTAGGCATTATCGGGATCTTCAAACCCATTGGCATTATATTCTTACTGATCAAACACTCAGATATTGGTAGGTTATAATATTGCGATAGAAAAGGTTTGTCTATAGATAATTAATTTGAAGATGATTCTAAGTTTTTAGAAATTCTAGTAAGAACTGGCTCTAGACTTTTAGGAGATAGATAGAAAGGATTTACTTTTTGATTTTGAAACATCTGAATAAGTTTATTCTGCTCATTAAGGTATAGTTCTATAAGATCTGAAACTTCTTTTAATGTTCTTAAGGAATTTACGTGTTCTTGAGTGTATAAGAAATAATTTGGATTATCCAATACTGAAATGATGTTCGTCGAAGGAAAGGGGGTTGACTGAATGATGTGCATCAAAGATGATAATTCAGAAGTAGAAAGAAAAAGTTGTTTGGTATGCTTTCTTTCAATAATCCAGTATTTGAATCCATATAAGGTGCCATCTGGCCATAGAAAGGATGTAGAATCAGTGTTCCGTGGAATAGCTGTGTCTTCATAATACAGAGCTGATTTTAATCGATTATATTTTACTTCAATCTGTTTTTCAAAGCGACAATTTGCTGAAATGTTTCTACTTCAAAGTCTTAGTACGTCCCCAATCATACTGGGTAAGTCTGGGAGTGTCCTATCTATGTGAAAAAACGCTGGTATGAAACATGTGTATACTGGGTTCACAGGTAAATCTTGAAATGTAATCCCAGTACTAAGAAAACTAGGTATGTCCGTACTTCGACCATTGAAGAGCAAAGCCGCTAGAAGAATGAAAATAAAAGCAAAATTCATTTTTTTTTTCTTTCGTTATTACCAATTCGCTTTCGTGGCGGTTGGAGAAGAATTTCCAAATAGTATCAAAGTGCCTTGCATAAAAATATTTTTCTGTGCTTTCTGTAGGGGATTGTTTCTTATTGAGCAACTGGATGGCCCAGAGCTCTTCCTGTCCTTTATTACTGAAACTCGCTATAAAACGATCTTTCAGATTTTGCCAACTTAGAGTGTTTAGTTCCGCCATATTGGAATCGAACCAATTATTGTTTACCCCCTGTAGGTATGCCGGAAAAAACCTATGCTTATAATTATCACACCAAGCATTGATAGCCGCGAATTTTTCGTACGTACGAATAAAATCTTTCGGATCTCCGAATCCATCATAAGGAGGTGCTGAGAAGTTGGCCGTAGCCCTATGTCCTGTGTGAACGAGTGTTGGAGCTGGAGTTGTGTTCGGCATTCTGGCCGTAATGTTATCTGTTCCTAGTGTAACTGGAAAAACTGTGTTGCTATTCGTTTCGGAACTTCCGAGTTTGAAAGGGAAATAAATGTTGCCCTTGGTTATAATGGGAATTGAATCTTCACTGCTGGTTTTCGAAACAGCGGGACTAAGTAGAGCGCTTGCAGCTTCCTCGTTATCGTGTATTGAAACGGTGGGGCTCGTGTTTTCAACTAAGGGTGGTTCTATCACTTCTGTAATATTACTTAGAGTTTGTGAAACAATTATACCTCTCTTAGGTAGTATCAATCGTGCAGGACTTGGCTGTTGTCCACTCAATCTTTTAGATTTTTTCACTTGGGGTGGACGTGGCGTTACGTGTGGTTTAACTGTGGTAAATTTGATAGGCATTCCGCTTGCCTCTCCTTGTGACATTTGTGTAATAGATTCATGCAAGTTTGTTTAAGAGTTTTAATATTTCCAAAATTATTTTCCCCTTAACAATTAGACACACATTATATATTCTGTTGTCGCGATTTCGTAGTGGTGTACCCAGTGTATGCACATTTGTAACGGGGGGGGGGTTATTTGGAACCCGATAGATTCATAACCTTTACTACACAAGGACTAATTAACACTATACTGTCGCACATTTTCACTTCGCAGTACTTATATCTAACACACCTTATAATTATCAACTGAAAAAGAAACCTGAAAACACACACTTTTCCGCTCTTTATTTCGCCCTTTGGTTCCTCACGGATCTATTTGAGTTATAGCAAGTTGCCCGGCGCTTAAGCACCATCTTAACACCAGCTGCTACTGGGTTCGAACTCAAACTGAGTAAACGCGGTAATTCAATTAAATCTTTGAGTTCCACAGCAAAATAAATACACGGAAATCAGTATTTCTTTTCTTTAAATCATTCACAATTATATTCTCAATTTTATACACATAACAAAAACATTTATTTTACATATTTACCAAATACTTACTGGCCTGCGGAGGTCGAAAGGTAATAACTCCTGCTATCACTGTACTTGTGTCACTTGGTCACTGTCTACTCTCGCTCTCACTAAACCTGCAAGAACGATCCCCTGCCGTTGGTTTTCGCCGTCCTTATATATGGTTGAAGGAGGTCAGCTGCTGACGTACTTTTTGGGTGTCGGCTTGTTCACTTTTTTCCTTGAGCGGCTGTCATCCCGGCAAATTTCTGATTTCAACATCGCCTTGTGTGCTACCGCTTTCCTTCAGAACTCAGTATATGGCAGTCGTCCAGGGTTTTGGTGTTTTAGGAAAATCCGGTTCGAGTATGCTGACATCCTCGATGTCTTCAGATAAACTCGCGGCATTCGCCTTTCCCTTAGCACGTGTGTCCTGGTTAAGGTGCGGCACCATATTTTGTCGAGGTTTCCTTTAACATCATTTGGTTCATTATATTTAATACAATTGTTCACATTAACTAATTGTCTTTTAGTTTTTTGTTTTGATACTTTTAATAATACAATAGGTTCACTGTTTTCCACGTATTTTAGCATAAAGTTAAAATTAAACTAGATGTTATTTGGTTTACACTATTACATTTAAAGCATCATATGATTGTTGTTTCCACTTGTTAAAGAAGAAATCGCTTACGCTTTCACATCTGGTTGAAAGTCACTCTTCCTTTTAAGTAGAACCCGTTTGGCCTTATTACTATGCAGCGAGAGTTCTCTCTTTCAGTGGGCCACGAGACCAGGGTATTTGGTAACGAAAAAGTATAGAAACATTAAAACTCAAACCTTATTAGAACATAAATCATAAAACATTTGAACATATGAAACAATTATGTTTTAAACATAAATCATTAAAACATATTATACAAATACTAAACTTACTGTTCATGTGGTGAGGATATTTGCGGGGTGTCCGAATCATATTTATTATTTAAATTAAATGGTCGGGGGTAGTAGTTCACTCCTGACAGTGGCCTCGTCGCATCCCCCCGAATGTACGAGCTCGGACCCCCATTTATCCAGTCACGAACTGGCAGAACTGGTTCATCGAGATCAGATCCAATGTGCATGCATCCACTGAACCCTAACCAAATGAGGTGGCAGCTTCCTAAAGCGTTACCTCTAGGTTCAGGCCACTGGACTATTTGGAAGCCAGCCTGTGTAACACTGTTTCTACGTGTACCCTCAATCGATCTGACAATGAAACCATGAGTCTTGCAGATGCACTGCCACATTGTACCAAGAGTCCAACTACATCCGAAACCGGAAACCTCAGCCAGACATTCATACATGAAGCAAGCCCATTTCAGAATATCTTTAGCTCGAGGTGGTGGTATTGCACCGGGCAACAGGAAAGAGCTTATCTACATGGTTGTTCATAGGTCGGATACCCTCTGCTAAAACAGAGTACCTCAGAAAAACGATATCTTTCGAAAAAAATTAGGCCTTTTTTGGATTTAATTTTAATCCAACCTCCCTTAGTCTTTTCAGCAAAATTTCGAAAGCTGCCCAATGCTCTTCAAGCGTTTTACTAAACAATAAAAAATCATCCACGTAGGCGCTAATGACAGAACAATCGGAGATGCCCGCTAGAATCAAATCTACTGATTTTCAAAAGTATGATGCACTGTTGGCAAAAACCATAGGTAGTCTTTGGAATTCGAAAAATGTCTCACTACCACCCGTGTTTACCGTGAAAGCAGTATACTTGGTGGAGCTTTTCTCCAACGGAACACAAAAATATCCATGGAAGGCATCAAGCGAAGATAAATATTTACAACCCCCTAATCGATCTAAAATAGATTGAATATTGGCCATAGGATATGGCATTTTAATACAAGCCTGGTTTAAATCTCGTAAATCTACGAGAAAGCGATAATTATTTTCACCGCTGCCTGTGTCCTTCTTTTGCAGTAAAATGGCTGGTCCCGACCAATCGGACGTTGAGGGTTTATTTATTCCAGCCTCTTGTAGCTTGTCTATCTGTCATCGCATTTCTTCCCTCTGTGAGTACGGAATTTTATATGGTCTCTTGCGCTTAGCGGCAATATTTAGTTGCAACTCAATTTTTAATTCTGGGAATTTATAGGGGACAGGTCCTTAGTGAACACATCAGAGTACTGCATCAGTAAAGCTAACAACTTATTCTTAAACTCTATATCCTCTATGTGAGTTAACTCAAAGCCACTTTCCGTTATCTTAAACTCTTTCGCGTTGCAGGACCCTATATTGTCACACCTGGCAACATAACTTTGTTGAATGTCAGTATGTACGTACTTTTCTAGCTTACCTATTTTAAAGCTATTTCTAACTTTAAATTCACTTCCTGTGGTATTCATTGCACGAACAGGAATTTTCTTTTGAGTCAAAACTTTGGACATGGACCTCGGAAATAAATGCCATTTCTGTGATTGCCATTACTTAAAAATACTATTTCATCTCAAACTTTGAATTCTTTGCTCACATTTACTTAAACTATCTTTTCGTATCTAGGAGGAATTAAGGTATTATTCTTTAACATTGCAATGGCATTTAATTCGTTCACTCCGCCCCCATTCATTAGAGGAATGATGTTGCCACAAGAATTAATTAACATGCTTTCACCGGCATTATATGTCAATTTATACTGTTTAAAAAATGAGTCCCCTAAAATTAAATCGTAATCACGCGCTAACACAAGGGGAAAACAGTATTTCGTTTTACCTACTTATCGTACTAAGAACAGATTCCATCCCCCATGTATTTCTTTTGAAGTGTTAAATGTATTGACTGTATATGTTTGTTAAGTTGGTATTTTTTAATGTCTTTTGGAGTGGGAAATCCAATGGTGACTGTATTGTGACATTGGTACCTTTGTAATAAACAGGATATAACCGTTGATAGGAATTGGAACCTTCTGTGTGTTTTCGCCTATGTGTTAGGAAGAAGCTCAATTTTCATGTCAGGTAATTTCACAGGTTACTTTATGTGAGATACGTGTTTGGCAAATACATCACTGTATTTCATCAAAATATTCAACACCCGCTGCTTCAGGTCCTCGACTGTAATGTGTTGCAAATTAAAATCTGTTTCTACAATTTTATGTTCATCTTTTGTACTTAGAGATTTGACACAACTGACGGCTGCGTCGCTCTCGTACACATTTTCACTCATTTCAGGTCCATATTTCCTAATATTACCTATTTTCAGATCTCTGAATTCTTTAAAAGCTGTGTCAGAAGTATTTATAGCTCGAATCAATATAGTTCTATTANNACTTACTACAGACATAGAGTTAGCGAAATAAACACCATCAACTCCGCCTCCATCATGTTCGTACACAAGAGTATTCCCTCTAGCGAAATCTTTGTATACTTTTACTTTTAAAAGCGTCTCACAACGGGCAGGTACTTTAGTGTATTTTCTTAGCGTGGCAATGGTGCTAATTTGGCTATCATTTACAGAATCTAGCAGCGGAATGATGTTCCCTTTTGCATCCGATAAAATGTTAGCTTTTACGTCCAAACACAGATCAAATTCTTTCAAAAATGCGTCGCTCAAAATGGCGTCATACACATTGCTTGCTTCAATATCTGCGATTACGAATGGTAATTCACCCTTTAAATTAGCAATTTCTATAGGTAACTCGTGACATCCTAAAATCGGCATCTTTTGGTTCGATGCGATTATTAATTGAAATTTGGTCGGTAATCTTTTTACTCGCTTAATGTTCAATAAATCGAATATCTCTTTTGGCAAGGGTCCAACAGAAGCTCCCGTGTCAATTAAAAATGTCATTCTCACCCCTCTTATATATCCTACAATTTTCGGGCAAGCTCTGCATTTAATGTCATTATAATCTATTTTACAGACCGACTGGGACATATTATTACGTGCAAATTCTTTCAAACGTCCCGTATTTAATGAATAAACATAAAATCCGTCCCATTCCGCGTTTTTTGTTGATCAATAGTCGTATTTTGAGCGTTAATAATCTGTTTCGCGCTTCTACAATTCAAAGCAGTGTGATTGTCGCGTTTGCATAACTGACATTTTACTGTGTTCGGAGTGGCCCTATCCTTATCACTTAACAATAGTGGCAAATTTCAGCAAGTATGAGCTGCGTGTCCAAATTTATCACATATCTGGCATTTGCTTTTAAACTCCGCTATTTTGAAAGCTTATTTCACAAACTTTACGTTACTTTGTGGTGTGTACTGATTTGGTAACTTGACCCTACACTGAAAGGATTTGTGGCCCGTTTTGTTACATCTCCAACAAGTAATCGTTTCTGGCGAGTTTTGAACTCCATTACCAACATTCTGTATTACTTGATTAGCATGTTTAGTCATCTGTCGGCCTTGCGAAATTTCTTTGTCGGGTTTTTCCTCAGAAACATTCGCACACACTAGTCTTTTTACATGCAATTGTGATTTCCCTTCTTCCAAACTAGCGAATTTTATAGCGTCAGACAAACATTTTGGTGCTTTTGTTAGCACAAATGGACTGTACCTTTGATGTAAAAGTCTTGCGATTGCATTCTTAGCAGAATGCATTCTGTCGATTAGGCGTTGACTAAGGAGAGTACACGATTAGCTAATTTAGAAAACACGTAAAAAGACTATGAACTTTGATGGAGGGAGATTAGTTGCTGTGGAAACGGTAGATTAACTTGTATTAATTTGCTAGGAAATTTATTGTGACCAATAAAGTTCTCCACCACCTAAATGGAAGGTAAATATGTTTTGTAATTATTGTATATATTATGATGTTTAGATGTTGCGTTTTTACGTCAAAATAAAAGGAATGTACTGTAAATGTTTTGAGTACGGTTTCACATCAAATTAATTAATATAATTAAATTCCATCCTTTAGACACGTACTGGCTTGTAAGGGGAATCTCAACATCTTAATGTTACACTTAATCTAGAATATTTTGCACCCCTAAGTTTTCATTACAATGCAACATGCTCCATACGTTAAATACCTTAATATATTCGGAGCGCAACTCTAATTTACAAAATACTGAGCACATAAAATACATCTTGGTCATCTACAAATAAAGTGCTCCGAAATTAATATATTGTTTTCTGAAAGAACATCATTTTCATCAACGTGCAATATATTAAGAACCCCCTTAAATTCTAGAATTTCTAGAGGTACTTCAAATCTCGAAAACTCCTCTGTAAGATTAAGTGAAAGTTCTAACCTGTTTTTTTCTAATGATCACTCTACCCGGTTTCTCCATAAATAAATCAGCTTTTTCCAGATGCACGAAATTAGTGTCCAAATCTGATACGTCGTTAGTCTGGAAAAGAGACTTGCTGATTTTCAAACAATGTTCCCTGAACCTACAAACTTTATACGATAATGTAGTGGGATTTCTTATAATCATGCCTGTAGATACTGTCTTTGACTATAGGTTATTTGCCCATTTAATTTCACAGTAGCAATCACTATTCCCTCCGCATTGTTCACGCATACAATATTGCGGTGTACCTTCACGCGTCGTGATTGTACAAGAACAATCGTCCTGTCCACTTAAACACTTATATATCTCTCCTCTGCCTTGGTCATTGATTTCCTGAGCGATATTCAACTGACCCACTTCGTGGTTTCAATGCTTACGACGCAGTCGTGACATGGCACACAGACGCAACTGTTTTCTGGAAGCTCGATAGACGTGACATCATACTCTATTTTACAACTTTTACCCTCCTCCGACGTTGTATAATTTATAAGTCCTTTAAAATCAGATGCTTCTAATTTCGGAAACTCTACATTGTTTATGAATTTGTCTGATGGAAAAAATGACGGATATCCACCAACTAAAGTTTGTAAAGAAATTAATTTCTTTCGTGGCTTAAGCTTATTTTGAGAAGTTGTAATTGTTGTCACGCTACCGCCAACTAACTTTGACCTCATTGCTCCCACTAACAGAGTTATATTTAATAATGTACCCATGTCTTTCGAAATACCTGGAAAAAGGGTAAAAAATACGTTAATTGGTTACAACATCTCTCTTAACTGTTTACATTACATACTGCTCCGGAAATTTCCTGAAAAAAAAATTAATTACATATTTACATAATGTAGTTTCCTGCAGAAATTCCAAATACAAAACAAAACGCCATAAACTCTAAATAATCACTCCATTTGCGGCTTCAATTTCTTGTCCCTCGGAGTACAGCCTATAAATCTCGGCTTTAGACTTCCATTTTCCCGTTTCAAAATCCACATATTTTTCCCTTTCGGGACCTATCACAGTGGGAATAAGTGAATTACCAACAATTATCGTCAAACCGTCTTCTCCCCTTTTCATCTCCGAAATTAAATTGCCTCTTTCATTGAAAATGTTTCTTTCAGCTATCTCTTATCTTAAAGACAGTCTTCTCTGGACTTCATCTAACAACATATTACTTATAGCTTGGCAAACGGTCGGTGAAGCTGTAGTAACATCCTCATTATGTGGTGGGCTAGCTTGTCCCTCGGTAACGTTCACATTATGTTGCGGGCTACCTTGCCCATCATGTTCCCTTATACTTGAATTGTAAAAATCAAGATTTAGACGTATCTCAGAATTGTTCATGGGACTAGAGTGACAGATTCCCTGATTTGTGAATGTCTGTGAACCCGTGAGTGTCGGAGATGCTCCCCTTACATTAGACGCCTCTGGAGCAGGATTGCTAAGATCCATAACAACAACATCTGGTATTTCGTTCACCATAGAATGATTGAAAACTAATGATTGGATCTTCCGCGGGTCTCTGAATCCGCTTCTATGTATTAAATCGAATAAGTTCAGGTTGTCAACTATTTCGTTCGCATAATAACTGTTGTCAATTAAAACCTGTGATATTTGGTTATCATCTTCCCTTTGATTAACAACCGGTTTAATTGTTCTAGGAACAATACGATTACGTAATCTGTATCTTACTTGTCCATCACTCACGTTACTACTTGACCTTTGAGCTTCGCTATCGTGACGCGCGTTACCTCGAGAATGTGATGACGGCTGTTGTAGTGTTGTACTCGAGTCGGTGTGTATCATCAATGTAATGTATGATCCAACGTAATCATTGCCGAGGTTTGAACGCGATTTGTTACACTTATTTCTGAACTTACTACGTAAGTTATACGAAATATGTCTTTCACGATTCTGTAATACCATTTGACGTTAAACAGACTTATTACTGCCTACAACGTTTCAATTTATTTTACTGTTATCCACATTTTCAACAGTAACTGATCTAAACTGAATCCTTTCATGATTTGGTCGCAAATAATGAACATGGGTAATAAAACTCTCTGATTTGGGTAATTGGTAGATGACGCATGTATTATAATTTAGGACTTTGTCGATTTTAAACACGCCCATCCATTTAGGAGCCAATTTCTTATGTTTTTAATCGCTAAGTTTTTATATAAATGTAGGTCCCCCTCCTGAAAATTATGAGGCTCACAAACCTCGCTTTGCTTTTCTTGCTGTTTCCTAGACACCTGGTCCAAATTTTCGCGCACTACTTTAAAAACATATTGAAGTTTCTGTGGTGATATTTATGCATAAGTTGGAATATCTACATACATGTACTGTTGTGGTTTCTCTATTAAATTGTGTGGCAGTCTGCCATTGTTCCCGTAAACTAGTTTGAAAGGGGTCTCTCCCGTGCTAGAGTGTACGCTCTGGTTATATACCAAACCCATAAAGGGAAGTATTTCATCCCACCCGATATTCATTTGGCTCTGATATGTCCTTAAAAGCTGGCCGAGCACCTTAATGGTTGACTCGATTGAATCTTTACTCTTCGGATAAAAGGCACAGGTAGTGGTGCGTTTGATTCTTAATATTTTACAAATTTTCTTAAAAGTCACCGAGAGAAAGTTGCTCCCCCCTGTCCAAATGTACGAAATCTGGAAGTGAACATTGAGCTATGATTTTCTGTGCAAAGATTCTTGACACCAATTTGGCCGATGTATTTTCTAGACAGCTCCAAACAATATATTTTGTAAAAAGGCACTGATAAGTTATTACATAACGGTTATTGTGTTCCGTTTGTGGAAATGGGCTGAAAATATCCATTGCACACGATTGAAATGGTCTGGTACCGACATTTAAACTGTGTTTCACATACGGGGCTGGTGATTTGGGCAGATTTTTGTTTCTTTGAGACAGATCAACACTTTTAATAAATTTCGTCACTATTTTCGTCATATTTGGAAAATAAAAGTCTCTCTAATAAGGTGAATAACTTTTCGTTTACCGAAATGCCCTGCGGACAAATTTGTGTGACACTATTGTAATACTAATGGAATGAAAGATTTTGGACAACACAACACCATGTTTCCGTCATATTTATTTGTCCTGAGAACTCGGAACAAAACGCCATGCTCATTCAAAATATAATCACTTTCCTCTCCCCCTGACAACAAATTCTCAATAATCGGTTTATATTTTTTATCAGTGCACGGTTCTGACGCCATCTTTTCACTCGACCAAGATAAATAATCTACTGGTTCGAACTGCAAATTTTTGACCATGGAATTCTAAGATTTGTTAAGTTTAGATTTTACACTATTCAACGTTGCTTTCTCATCTCATGGCTGAGAAATTATTTACAAATTCTCGGTTTCGGAGGTTGTTGTATTACTCGACTGAAATAGTCGGCATTTTTCAACTTCGAACCACTAACATGAGTGATGTCAAAATCAAAATCTTGTAAATACATAAACCATCTTAATATACGCGTGTTCGGGTCTTTCATAATTCTCATTAATGTTAAATTACGACAATCGGTAACTACAGGAAAATATCTACCAATTAAATAGGGTCTGAAATTTTTGACCGCGCAATACAAAGCACAACACGCGGTCTCCATAGAAGTGTAACTCTTTTGGGTTTCATTTAACGTTTTTGATTAGTAAGCCACAGGATAAATCAACACGTCCAATTCTTGTTCTAAAGAAAACAGCCAACATTTACTGATGATCCGTCTACATATAAAATTAATGTTTTTTAATATCGGGAAGCTTTAGCAGTGGTTCCTCTGTTAAAACTTTTTTAAATCTGTGAAGCTTTGTTCACACTCATCTGACCGTTCAAACTTGACTCATGGAGAATTCATTCTAATTAAAGGAGTTATTAAATCACTGAAATTTGGAATATGGGATTTGTAAAACAGACCCAGTCCTATCAGGCCTTTCAATTGTTTAATATTTTTGGGTCTGGCTGCATTCCTGAGTTTCTCAACGTTTTTTGTTAAAGGTTTTATTCCTACAGCACTTAAGGAATGACCCAAAAATTCAACCTCTTCTCTGAACAAACTACACTTTTCGGGACTTAATTTTAAATTAACCTCCTCTAAACGTGTAAACAAATTTTCTAAGGCCACTGAATGTGAGCTCACGTCCTGTGAAGTCACCAAGAAGTCATCTATGTAACATGAGATAATTGGACAGGCGCTTATTCCAACGAGAACCAGGTCAATACACTTAATGAAATTAGAAGGACTGTTGGCATGACCTTGCGGTGTACGCATAAATTCATATAACTTCTCAGCTCTTCCCACATTAACAGTGAACTCCGTAAGTTTACGCGAACTTTCCTCCAACGCTAATTGATTGAAACCATTATAGATATCCAGGGTCGAAAGGACCTTAAATGACCCTAATTTGTCCATAATTGTCCGAATATTCTCCTATAGGATATCTAATTTTTATAGACTTTTCGTTCACGTATCTCAAATCGACTATATGTCTGTATTTCTTATTGGATTTTAAAACCAACATTATAGGACTGGTCCAATCGCTGGATGATGGCCTAATTATGTTATTCTCCAAAATATCGTTAATTTGGGTTTTCATCTGTTCCGTCTGCAAATACGGTAATCGATATGCCCTATGGCGTATCGGTTGTGCTCCCGGTATTAACTCTATCATGATTTCAGGTAATTTGGCTGGCTCTATAATTTGGGACAAATGTTTCGCAAAAACATATTTATATTTCATCACTAGTTCTAAAACTTTTTCCCGTAACACAGGGTATTCTAGTTGTCCCAGCTTAAAGTCTGACTCTACAATGTCATATATACTATTTTAACACTCTACTGAATTTAAACAGCAGCACTATTCTATTTCAAAAGCACAAACCCCCTCTAAACTCGGGACACATCTCGATAATGTTCCGATTTTAATGTTTCTGAATGCCNTGAACTCAACATCAGAAGTATTTAGTGCTCTCACTAAAACAGTTCCCTCACTACTGACATTTGAAACCGAGTGAGCAAAATATACACCACTAGTGCCAACACCATCACTTACAAAAACAACCGATTCACCGATACCAAATTTCTTGCCAACATTTAGTTTAACAAGAGATTCGCACCGTGGCGGAATGGTTGAATAGCTAGGTAATGTAGCCACTGTGCTTATTTTACAATAACTTTCAAAGTCCAATAATGGGATAACCGCTCTATTTGAGTGGCACAAAGTATTTTCTGATGCATCATATACTAGATTAAATTGTTTTAGGAAAGCCGAATTCAGTATAGCATCATATCCTTGAGCTTTTTCTATATCTGCAATGTCAGGAACACAGCTAGGCATCTTTTTGAGGAATGCCTTAGATTTTATTTACTCACCTTGAGTGAGAATTATATTATTGATAAGCATCTATTTCGCTTACTACTACTTGCTAGCTTGTAAGTTTGTGAAAGAACTTTGCAAGCGATCCATTACTGTCAGCAGTATGGAATACATATAAACTTGACAGCGGAGGGAGAGAAGGCTGGTTGGTTGATGAACGTGTGTGTATTGTTCACAATCGTATTGTTCGTGTGTGTGACACAAGATGTATCAAGGTAATTATTGTTTTTACCTTGATACACCTTGTGTCACACACACGAACAATACGATTCGTTCGTGTATATTAAATGTATATTAAATTTGTGTAGATGTGTTGTCGTCACCCCCCATCTGTTAGGAATCTGTTAGTACAGATTCCTAACAGCAATGACGAAAGGAATGGTGCCTTTTAAATTTGCAATTTTTATTTCTAAGTCGTGACAGGCTATAATGGGAATCCGTTGGTTAGAAGCATTGACCAGCTTAAAAACTGTATTATACCCCATTTTCTTGTTTACCCCTAGAAGCTCAAACATTTCCTTGGGTATTAGGTCCACAATCGGGTCTGTGGTTATCAAAAATAAAAATTTCACCCCCTTTATATAACCGACAAGCTTAGGTTATTGCCTATATCGGGCGTTATTCCAGTGAATCACACACACAGACTCGTTTCCGACATTAGACTATTTCTTACAACGTTTATGATTCATTCGGCCTGCATTAAAAGATTTCACTGAAAAACCGACCCAAGATTTTCACCCGAAACTGTAGCTACTTCGGTCACAACTTTTTGTGAGCTCCTACACTGCGTGGAAATGTGTCCTGGCTTTCTACATATTTTACAAGAAATATGTACAGGTTTTTCAACCTGTTTCCCCTCATCCAAAAGATTCTTATATTGAAAACATGTTTTGACCTCATGGCCAAATTTACCACATAATTGACACGTCGGCTTGAAATTTGCTTTGCTTTGGGGTGCGGTTGTCTGTAATTTTACTCTACATTGAAACAACTTGTGACCTAGCTTTGAACGTCGATAAGACACAACACATTCGGGTGCCATTGGATGGTTCTTTTTCGCACCTCTCTGTGGAATAGCCTCAGCGCCAACATTTTCGAAATATTTGAACAAATCTCGTTTTGAACATACAATTTTGAGTTTTCCTCCTCAAGAATAGACAATTTCAATGCGCCTGCCAATGTTTTTGGTACTTTCGTTAACACAAAATAATTGTACTTCGGTGATAAACCCGCCAAAAATTTAGCCAACAAATTTTTTTCCTTTTCTAAAGTGACTTCAGCAATTCCTCCTTCATTTTTCAACGAGTTAACAAGTGCCTTTAATCGTGCACTGAATTGAGATACAGTTTCGTTACCTTTTTGAAAACAGTTAGACATTTTATCCATCACACTATTTATATTTTAACGTGGCGCAAATCTCACACAAAGAGCTGCTTTAAAAACATCATAATCTCTTTCCTGACGATTCAGATCGTTCTCATTTAAATATTCTTCCGCTTGTCACCTAATTCGTCTTTTGCTAGCAAATAGCTTTTGACTACGGTTTGCCGAAATAGTATTCAAAACGTCTTCCAATTCTTTAAAAAAAGATAATGCTTTTCTCAGACTTACTGCAAGTGAAAATACTGATATGAGGTAGCATAGACATTACTGTGGGTAAACTTTGTTCCGCCTTTGTATTACTTTACCTTAAAAGAAAAATTACAACAAAAAATTGCCGATAAACCCAAAAATCATCTGTAGCTCAACGGTAACTTCGATAAACTAACAAATCTTTAAATATACAATGGACGCATCCATGCGTTAAACAACAAATAGTGCAAGATAATATTGTCAAAGTGAACAGCAACTGGTATTTAAAACATTCAAACTATCAAATTACAGTCTAGCACAAGTCCCCAATCACCTTCAAATGTCGAAAACACGGACATGTCTTATCGTATCAACATGAGGAGAGGAGGTAGACATGTACTTCTTTCACCTGTAATGACCTAATCACTCTTAAAATTTGAGAATATTAATGTAAATTTTTTTTTTAATTTACTGAACATTACTTCAAACATTAATAAATCTCAAAAATATTCATACTCAATTAAACACAAATCACAAGCGGCTGAACCCCCAATTCTGTAAGGGAAAATTTAGGGGTGCAAAAGATTCTAGATTAAGTGCAACATTATTACAATTTTGAGATTCTCCTTACAAGCCAGTACGTGTTTAAAGGATGGAATTTTATTATATTAATTAATTTGATGTCAAACCGTACTCAAAACATTTACAGTGCGTTCCTTTTATTTTGACGTAAAAACGCAACATCTAAACAACATAATATATACAATAATTATCAAACATATTTACCTTCCATTTAGGTGGTGGAAAACTTTATCGGTCACAATACATTTCCTTGCAAATTAATACAAGTTATTCTACCGTTTCCACAGCGATCAAGCTCCCTCCGTCAAAGTACATCGTCTTTTTATGTGTTTTCAACATTAGCTAATCGAGTACTCTCTTTAGTTGTAACGTACGGAATTTACCGTATTGGCCACATCATAGTTCCTAGGGAAATCGGAATGAATGTAGAGTAAATGAGCTAATGTTTAGGGTGTTTGCGCAAGCTAAACGTGTATTCGTGATAAGTAGTATAAAACCTGAAAGTGTTAGTCTATAAGAAAACCGTCATGAGACGAGTGTAAGTGTTTGTATTACGGTGAATTGTCTAAAAAAATATTTTATGTCGGACGTGTGATTACTGTTAGTGACCAGAAACTTTAATCTACGGAGTGACAGGACTTGACATAGGACCAGAGCAAAAACCTGCGTGCAGCCATTCACATGTTAATTCGCGCGAGAGTGCAGTTGAAGTCAAGGCCACCAGGGGTTTGTGCGAGTGGTCGCGATGGAGAAAACTAACAAACTGTGAGGAAAAAATGAGGAATTGTCCGTAAAAAGAACGCAATAAATGGTCGGCGAGAATATAAAGAGTGAACAAGAGACTCCCCTAAGAGATATGAACCGGGATGCGTCGATAAACCAGGTATTTCAGAGAAGGTAGTATCTGCGTAGCTGCAGAACGAATATAAATTCGCCTAAAAAAGGGCAGATTGGATTGTGAGTCCAAATCCCTTACTTTAAATGAACGAT
>KZ869252.1:20144-30532 GCA_003456935.1 Machilis hrabei | reverse complement strand
ATAAATAGCTATTTTATTTCATTTACACCCAGCAAACAATGTTGTACATTTATTTTAACGCTTTTAGACAATTTCCTTACTTTTATTTTCCAATCGAGCTTTATAAAGTACAATACGTTTTACAAATACATTTACATATATTTAATAATATATTCAATAAATACACAAAACACAGATACGATAAAACTAATGACCAAATTTTTTTAGGGTTAAACATGACGATTCGAACCACGAACGTCGCGCGTTTTGACCAGGCGTTTTAACCACCTTGGCCACGGTGACAGCTCGACAACTTCTGTTACCACGTGGGAATAATTTTACCGCCATTTTGTAAAAAAACTATTGGCCATCTAGTAAAACGGCTGCACCCTGTGAACTACAGAAGTGTACCATGCCCTCCGAGTTTCAATATAATCGTTGATTACGTCCTGACAAACTCCCCTTGTAAGACAAACCATCTTAGAGACCGGTATCTTTTGCGATAAATAGAAATCTGAATCTCACGATGAAATCATTTCGTTTCGAACATTGATGCTAATATTGATGTTTGCCCAAATGCGTATGTGTTGTGTATCAACCAGTATGGCGCTGTCTAGGAAACAAATAAACTTGCCTGTGCCTATGTCTATTTGAACTACGTCCTCTATTTTAGAGTATAGCTGCGTAGTGAATTGTGATTGGTAGTTGCTTGAAACATCCTTTGCGGTTAAGAAAAAAATTAGGTCATTTTTAATTTACAAATGTCTTATAAAACACTAAGGGCCGGTTTTACAAAGTCTCGCTAACTTAAGAAACAAGATAAATTTAGCAGGGAGTCAAAAGGAACTGAAACTGAAACTTGTATTTAAGTTTCGCTCAGGACTGAATTGTGCGGAAAGGAATCCCTCATAACCGAAACTAGTTTGTCATTTCTGATTCACTCAGAGCGAAACTGAAACTATTTGAGTTTCGCTTAGGATTGAATTGTGCGGAAACGAATCGGTCTCGAATCCCTCATGACCGAAACCAGTTTGTCATTTCTGACAACTCGGAGCGAAACTGAAACTTAAATTAAAGAGTAGATGTGTCATGAACGAAACTTAAATGAAAAAGTAGATGTGTCATGATCGAAACTTAAATTAAAAACTAGACTTACCCCACCGAAACATATAGAGACTCGATTGTTAAGTCACGGTTGAACTGTAACCTAATAGAATTTCATTATTTCATTCAGACCTGATCGAAAACAAATTAATTAGACTGTTCACAATCATATAAAAAAAAACAATATTATTTATTGTTACACATAAAGGTATGGGGGTTGGAAAGTGTACGGAAGAACGTCATGATCCAGGGCTGTCCAAAGGACTTTAGACTTGATGACAATAAAGGTGTACTGTCCTGCCCGTGCCGAGAGGCCTATCTTCACGTTTACTCGCGCACGCCTCTGTACGACACGCGCCTCAAGGTGGATGTAGTGTGTACTTACTACAACTCTCCGCTGAGTGGGACGCTACTTAGGTTTGTTTATCTCTTGGTCACTTGGGCGCACTTTACTCTGGTGGTAACCTAAGCGAGTCCTTACTCCGTAGGAGAATCGCACTACCCGTTTTTTTCGTTGTCATGGTATTTTCCTAGCACTTGCGGTGAGTTGAGGTTCAATGTTGAAAGGTGAAGTTTCTGGTTATCATAACAGGCTTCGGATCTGTTATAAAGGAACAGTAAAGTCTCAGAGTTAGAACGTGTCCGAATCGGAAATTATCAGAACCGGAAAGAAGACTGACATAGATGATTGAAATAAGAGATCGACTGCAATGTGATCGAAACGCAGTTTCGGTCGTTGAGTTTTGATGAGGTAGTAAAAGTAGCTGAAACTCAAACTAAACGATTCGGTCAGCAAAAGGAGTGAAACACAAAAGAAGACTGAAATACGAGGTGCATTCAAGTTATAACACCTCCGATTTTTTTTCTCGCTAACTAATCACACGAAAACTATGAAACTGTTGTCACTTCTCGACGTAATATCCTTGCAGCCGTACACATTTTTCACAACGTCGATGCCTTGATTCCATGGCCGCTGCGAACGCTTCTTTAGGAGCCTGTTGTGACCACTGGAAAATCGCTGATGCAATAGCGGCACGGCTGGTGAATGTGCGGCCACGGAGAGTGTCTTTNAATGCCTTGTGTTGATTTTGGCATAAACATTTTCTAAAAGTTATTAAAATCTAATATGGGTAATTTCGTATATTCGGCTTTTTATTTAAAACTGGAGAAATAACCAAATTACAAGTTTTAGGTTTTAATTAATTTTTGAAAATGTTACACAAAATCAACACAAGACATTGTTCTATGTCTCCTCTTTTTTAGTTTCCCGGATTTGTTCAATATAAGCCACCTGTAAGCGATTTGTTTTCTGGGAGCATGATTTTTGTCCTGGCTGTAGGGAGTACACTTAAATATTGGGGAAAGTGCACAGCAGTGCAAGTATATTACGTATTCTTAAGAAGCCTAACCTCAACCTTAATTGTATTATACAGGCAGTGCTGTGCACTTTCCCAAATATTTTAGTGTACATTCAAGTTTATTATTTTCATATCACAACCTTAGTGAAAACAATAATTAGCAAAATTTAGGAACTGAAAGCGAAAAACAATTTATCTTCAGTTAAATACAATATGTAGTATTGACGTTCGGGTAGATCCAGAGCAATCGCAACCTTACTTCTGCACAGAAGCTGCGAATTCATTTTTATTTTCTTTAATAAGGCTTCAATAAACTCCATACCTAACCTAACCAGAATTAAATCAAATAAAGTTCGTTTTTTTTCTGTCCAAAGTAATCCATTATAATAATTTTCACGGAGGCTCTGGATCTACTGATTTCTGCCAATATTGTGAAGAGGCAGGTTTAGAGTAGAGGGTTAATGGTGTGCAATAGTTAGCACAGGAGTGGGCTAGTTCATGTAACGTGTGAATCTAATACAGCCCTTTTACTGTGTTTGCTATGAAACACTGAAGATAAGTGCACACCTTTTCACAGGAGTTGACCCTTATCCAATTGAACACCTACCCTATGATGCTAGTTGAAATAGTTTATAAAAAGTTGTTACAATGTACGTCAGGATAAGTTCCTTGTCAGTAGAGCTGGTTTAGCTGAGGCAAAACCTTTTTTTTAAGCTTTGTACCTAGCAACAATAAGGCTCACAGTTAAATAGATATAAATTACACACCACATATCACACCATTTGTGCATTTAATGTATTGACTTACTATCAAATTGGCCCTCCCACTTTATCCCTAGCTAGAAATATGAATACAATTAGTGGTCCGTTTGTGCTGTTTTGTGCCAAAGATTATTAAAGGAATAATGAGTTATTAGCACATTTAAAGGGCTAGGCTATCTTAACGTCAAGCTTGAGCATTTAATAGGTTAATGACTCATTAAGATTGTATTTTAATGTGACTAGAATCGAGCCAAAACGTAACTAAATGTTCGTATAAATAAATTTTAAAAAGATAAAGTATTTCAATAACTGGGGGACTACCTAGGCGTTAAGTTAGTCACCTATTTTTTCCTTTAATATATCGGCTTCAAAGACAGCCCCAACGTCTAAACTTTGGCACAAAACAGCACAAACGGACCACTAATTTTATTCATATATCTAGCCAAGGGTAAAGTGGGAGGGCCAACTTGATAGTAAGTCAATACATTACACGCAATTGCTTAGTATTTGAAATGAAACAGTGAACATGTATAACGGTAGAAGTGTAATATTCAGCGACGTTGACACATCTATATCTTTAATCGCGTTTCACTCGACAACGACGCGTCGGGCGACGTTTTTTTAAATAAAGACTTCCTACTTATTTTTGTAAACTATATCGTGCTTTGAAATTCTTATGCGCAATTTAATTTACACCCTGTATATAGATTATCCGCCCATCTCTGCTTAGTACTACCCTAAAACAAATCCCATTCAAAAATTACAGTACCACTTCAATTGTAAGAATAAAAACATTTGTGGGACCTGAACATGTAAACAATTCTCTAAAGCTCCAAACTCTTTAAAAGAGTTACCAACTTTTTGCTAAAGGCCTTTATAAATAACTAGCGCAGACAAACTAGAACTTCTAGTTCCCACATTGAAACTTGCTGTTCTTGCCACCCTATCGATATCGTAAAGTTTAAAGATTGATTGCCCTCATTCTTCTCGGAAGTGCATAGATTATCGTCTCCTTTCTTCTTTGGTCAAATGCTTGTCGATCACGAACCAACTAGTAAATATTTTATTTTTGTTTATGTACGTACCTCTCGGTAGCGTTTAGGCGCGTTATACCAGTCAACCAGATATAACTCTGTTCTGCTACGTTTCTCTCTGCTTCTTCTGAATATTTCTAGTGAACGCTTAACCATATAAGCACATTTATACTTATATGCACATTCCGTCCGCTCTGGCCTTAAGAGTACTCTCTACAGGCAGGCCCAAATGTACGCTTATTTTAAAACAAACCGCATGTTTTTATCTGTTTCCAGTTCTGAGGAAAAAAATCGGAGGTGTTATAACTTGAATACACCTCGTATATGATCGAAATAAGAGTCCGACTGCAATGTGAGCGAAACTCGCCTGACCGAAACAGCCCTGATTCAGTCAGGTAAGCGAAACTCACCCGACTGAAACTGGGCTTTTTCGGTCGGCGAGTTTCGCTCACATTGCAGTCGGTCTCTTATTTCGATAATCTATTTCAGTCTTTTGTGTTTCACTCATTTTGCTGGCCGAATCGCATTCGATCGAAAATGACCGAATCGTTTAGTTTCAGTTACTTTTGACTCGCTGACATTTAGTAGCCGCTAAATCTGACTTCCGTTCTACAATGCATTTTCATCTCCTGGATAACTTTAAGTCATAGATAGTCTGTAATGAGGTAGTTGGTACGACTGTTCCATTCATAATTGTTCAAAACAAATGCGAATGCTTACAAACAGCTGTTTCTCTTCTACAGATGGAATATACATCTACTCTTCGGTTGCAGTGAAAACTGTTGCTGCTCTTTGGGAGTAGCAGAGAAACGTAGTAGTGATTTCTACTGAGAAACAACAACTGTTAAAAATAACAGATAATATTACTGATGGCCCTGCTGCAAATAACGTTTACCTTGAACACACCTTAAAATGATAAAGAACTTTCTAAAATCTTTATGTTAAAGAAGATTTTCACTTGTTTTCAGGCAATACTATAGGATTCATTAGATCCAGAGCCACCATGAATTTTTTTTTTTATTATAATGGACGACTCTGGTTAGAAAAAAAACGAACTTCAAATACTTTATTTAAGTGTACTCCCTACAGCCAGGCCCAAAATCACGCTCCCGGAAAACAAATCGCTTAATATCTGGCTTANTAAATGTAATAACAGTTGGTGTAAATAAATACGTCGTAGAACTGTCGTTACAAGAGTACAGCAACATCGAATTCTCCAACTATTTATAATAGATTCTTTACTCTCCTTACCAATTTTTTCGTCGTATTGAACCACGCCTCTTATAAATCGGCTTTGGCACTTGATAGCGTCTCCTTCTAGTGAACTCCTTTTATCTCTTTTTTGACCCAGCCAGAACTACATGTTCGAAATTCCGCCATTCGGATTACCCAACACTCCGTCCCCATTTCAAACACAATCTCAGTTGTACTTGTTTCCTCTCACGTTAATTAATTCATCCAAAACTCCACTACTTATAGTATGTGTATTGTATCTCCATNTTACATTTACAACCGTTAAATTAAACGCATTTCGTTCTCGCGTACCTGGCATTTAAAATTACAACGACACGTGGTGTGTCTAAAAAGTTGTGTGAATGGTCCGATATCTCAACGGCAACATGGGCCAGTGCGCGCGCATTTAATGGCTACTCAGAAACATGTCGAGAATCGCATGGTGAATGTAAATGTTTGCAGCGGCTGCTAATCTGAGTCGGTCACTATNCATCGCTAAAAAATNTCGCCTGTATTCACTCGCACCTACTGCACGACTGAAGCAAAATATGGATCGCTGGAATGGTCGCGGCGAGGTTCGGTTCGATGGAAATTTGTCTTCAGGCGCGGGCGACATCGACGGCACGGCGCAAATGACATCCTGTAATGTTCGGCGGAATAAAATTGGAAATGGTGTAGCAAAATATTTAATCACGTACTATAAGGTGACGTCACATGCAACACAAAGTGCTTTGTGAGGAACTCTCTTCGCTTTCGAAAGGCAGTTTAGTTGACGATCTCTTTGCTTGTTTGTCTTTATTTTTCCTTTCTGATTTATTATTCGTATGTCTCCAACGGCAACAAGAAATGACGCCTTTGAGATTGCAAGGGAAATGAATTTCGATTGTCTAGTATTTAAAAACAACAATGTAGACATTGATATCTTACATGATCTCCGCGCCGCTTGAGTTCACGAAATTTTAACGACACTGAAGACCAGAAAATCATAGTAACGGAAACTATGGCGTCAGATCACCTGATATTTTAGCCAGTGATCATTGGTTGTTCAAATACCGCGACTTGCCACGCCTCGTCAACGAGGAACCAGCTTAACGAGGTTCGGATCGGGGAGCGGTTCGCAGGTGTGGAAGAGGTTTTTTACACCACTATGCTAAATTTTCTTTTTTTACACCACTATGCTAAATTTTATTTTTCTAATATTTGCTTACAAACATTCATGCCTTATGCAGGACGCGAACCCACAACCTGTTGGACACTGATTTCTGGATCAACCAGGCAGGTGTAGAACAACTTTTTTTTATAGATATTAAATGATATGCAAAAATATTTTACCTACAATTTTGGCCAGACTAGTTATGCACTACTTGGCCTTGACAGTTGAGAAGGTCCCCTTTCAAGTAGAGGCGGTGTAATTATCACTTCCCGAATATCAGAATAGGTCCTAATATAANTAAGTCCTTCAAGATAAGCTTAATTTTCGCCTTGAACAATAGTTTAAAACCGGTTACGCATCTCTCCCAAATGCAATAAGGCAGCTTCTAACAAGAATAAGAACGAGTGTGGAATAATAATTGCAGTTTTCATGAGAAAAAGGAAAATATTATTCGGTAATAATGTTCTCCATATGTTACGCTGGGCGTACGTTACTGAGACCTATATAAAGCCAACTCTTAAACACCCATTTCAGCATAATTTCTTTGTTTGCCACTACAAAACATAAGTGAGTGGATTAAGAACTACTCTTGACCCAACTGCAATTATTTCCGAGGTCGATTCGAGATTGGAACCGTTTAGGACGTAAATAATAAATTCTGGTGCCTAGTGCACCCCTGCCAAGTACCTTCTAGGTTGATTGCAGGCTATGATGTAGATGTAGAATTCCTGATTAAGGTTGTTTCATAATGTAATGAAATTACCTGCTCTTTTTTAAAGTAGTTTGAGAGAGTTCGAGGATGCGAGCGACCTTCGTGTCCGAGTATCTATTTTTATAATATCAGTCACAATTGTTGAAATTTCATAAAAAACTCACCTTACCCCCCACTACTTTCAGGCATATCAATGGTTTATTATAGCCCTATTTTGCACTAGTTTTGTGAAGAAACGCCGACCTGCTTGATCTAGTGGTTAGCACAGCGCGCTCTGGCCCGAGAGGTTGTGGGTTCGAATCCAGCGTAAGGCATGGATGTTTGTGATGTCCATTCATCTTCATTAATCATAACAAGAATAGCTTACCATCCTTAAATGACCCATCAGGTCTTGATAGGACATTAAACACTACATATCATAATCATTGTGAAGAAACCATAGTTTTGCACCCCTAAATTTGAAACTGGGGTATCAATGTAACTTTCTGGCCTATAGAAACATACTACTGATAATTAATACACCTAGTGTAATTTGTACAATGAAAGTAGACAGGTTACTGCCAATTTAAGAGAAATTCGTAAAAAAAATGTTCGTGAATCTCGTAGCCCATTTGCTGCAGAATGCTGCTTGTATTGGTGTGAACAAAAGAATTGTCAATGTAGTCTACGCTGAAAGAGCAATTTTTCAAACACAGTTGCTCTTCGAATCAGAAGACTGGATCGGCTCCAATTATTATTTTTCATGTATAATTTGTAAAAACAGGTCACGGGTCACGGCACAGGAATGTATCGCTCGACCTTAAATTTTTTTTTTTTTTTACCGTTGACATTTCTCGACTAAGGAAAGATTGTCTGTGTGCGATGAGCGGGAGTATCATGATAATGCTGGTACCGTTTACAAAAGACAAGGTTTGGGATATATTTTAGACATTTTTTATATAATCAAATTATGTTGTGTGGGCGTAATTTTGATTTTAGAAAAAGAGGGACTACATCTAACTCCAAAATAAAAATTACGCCCAATAAGCTAAGCTGATTTTGGAAATTTGAACACTTTCTGCAGATTCACTGTCTCGATCTGATTGCACACAGTCCTACAGAAATATTATTTATTTTTCTGGGACGTACTTCACTTTCTATGACAGTACTCTCGTTAACAGAACCAAAAATATTAAAAATGCTCTGTTGACTCACGAATCGCGAGCCCACCAAGTAACAGCGCCGAAAGCTGATTTGATCACTTATGTAATCGTTCCATTCGTTTTGCAAGTGTGCTTTTGTAGTGNCAATTTTGTTCTACGCTTGTTGCTTGTGTCTGGAAGAGGATGTAACGACAAGAAAATAGAAACCTATATTTTCAGTGTATACCAGTTGCTATATGAATTGCTGATNCAGTTCTCATATCTGACGCCGGCATCTGGCTACGTTCTACGTAGGCTACATCACGTGATTTATATAAACATATGTACCGATAAGATAACGAATTGTAAGTTAGCTCCTCGAATTGCTTTATCTTTATCAGAACTGAAATGAGCAGCACAAGCAACATTCCATTCTGAAATGTAAAACGGTCCACTTTTAAGTATCTTCACTCGTTTTCAGCTTTTTAAAATACAGCCAAAAACAGTTATATTTTCTAAAGATTCGTTCAACTTGCATGGTTTTATATTGTTCATCTTCTAAAACGTATGTGTAAGAGTAGANAGGCATAAATTAATTGACATAACTACACTATACGGCCATTAATCACCGGACACCCGTAGTAATGTAGCGTACTAACCAGGATCTGGTGACAGTATGATGTAGGCTAGGTCNGCCTTTCGCCGCTATCACAGCATCTACCCTTTGAGGAAGACTTTCCACCAATTTGCGGTAGGTTTCTGCAGGANTTTGGTTCCAGTCCTCCTTCAACGTGATGGAACAGCACTGTGGTGTTTTGTGGGCGGTTAGGTCTGGCTTTCAATCGGCGCTCAGGACTTTGGGCCGGCCATTCGAGTTAATTCCCTCTCATGTCCTCAAACCACGCGGTTATAGCCTTTGCTTTATGTACGGCTGCATTGTCATGCTGAAAATGAATCGGGCCAATTCCAAATTGTTGCCACTGTATGGGTAGCACTGAATTGTCCAAAATTGCTTCATAGGCCTTAACATTCATGGATCCAGGCATTAAAACCAGTGGACCAAGACCATACCATGATTTCACCTCCTCCGAACTTCACAGTAGGAACAATACAGTCCTGTAAGTAACGCTCGCCAGGCATTCGCCACACCCCCACACATCCAACGGACCACCACAACTTGTAGTGTGATTCCGTCACTCTACAGGATGCTTTTCCACTGTAAACGACGGGCGGCATTCCGTGCTTAAGAGCTGCAGCTCGCCATGGGATCCAAGTGCAACCACCTCTCGGCGGATGGTAGATCACTGACATCACTTCTCGATGCCGATCGAAAGTCTTTGGCCACCGTTTGTAACGAAGCCTTACGGTTTGACTTCACCACACGTCGGAGGCTTCNACGGTCCAGATCTGTTAAATTTTTCAGTTTACTGGGTCTGGGTTGGCGTGTTATAACTTTCTCGCGTTTCCTTTTCAACACTACAAAACGCACTGTTGCGCGGGGTATCTTAAACTGGCCTGCAATCTCACGGATAAAATGGTAAAAACTGTAGACTACGCACCAATAATCATGCGGTAGTGATGGGTAAGTTCCCGGGAACGGCATGTAACATTGAAACGAGGTGTCTCCGATCCTATGTTCGCTAATCTCAAATGAATCCCCACAAAAACTGAAAAGTCGAAAACAGAAAATTCGATTGAAACTGGCAGCCCTTGTACGAACTTATTAAAGAAACTCTCTTCCAAGAAACCAAACCAATGTCCAGTAAAGTTAACCTACAAATTCCACAAGAAATGGTATACTTTATTGTATAAATACAGTTAGTAAAAATAATGAATGCTACTGTATTTTAAAACGTTTTTATTAACTCGCTTTCTTGTCTGTCTGTCTGTTCGGTACAAATTTTGCGATCGATTTTAAACTAACTTCCCGATG
>KZ869250.1:64294-74391 GCA_003456935.1 Machilis hrabei | reverse complement strand
TAAATATTGTATGTTGTGTCAACATTTACTTGTTTTATTATTAAATATACCGGGTAAGTGTTATATAAATGGGCAATTTTGCTGCAGTCTTTAAAGGGTCAACATACCATACAGTTTGTATTTAAATTAAAGACATTTCATTTTTACTGAGGAAATTTGTGTTCCTTAGTGGGGATCGAACCCAGGACCTTTGAAACCAATTCTCCAGCTAATTTTAGTGATCTTTTCTTGCTTTAGACTCTCGGCTGTCTCAGACAGACAAAATTCTGACCTTGACTACCGGTATCTAAGGAGCTGCCAACATGAAATTGGTCTCTGAAGTACAAGATTTGTTGTTATTTTTGATTAGATGGTAATGAAATATATTTTGGCCTTTTTGGTAAGTATTAAATTGAAATTTAGTGCTCATACAATTATTTAAATTTGTCAATATACCGTTCTATCCACCCATATCCCACAAACTCAACCAACAGTTTAAGAAATTCAACATAATTTCATCTGAAAACTCCACCCAAGTTAACGGAATTTTTTCAATAATTTCAAAGGCTCCCAAAAATAGAACAACTGAAAGTGGAGTATATCAAATAGAATGCCAATGCAAGGCCAGGTATATCAGAAAAAACAAAAGAAACCTTAATATTAGAATGAAAGAACATAAAAGAGATGTCTTAGAAAACAGAAACAGTACAGGTCTATCCGAGCGGAACACACCACAGAAACAAAATATACACCAAAATAACTAAACACACCGCTACAAAAACTAATAGACACACATTCAAAACAATTTAAACAGAAAAATTAGAAATCTAGACCCCAGATGGAAAAGCCTATATGTCAAACCCAAAGTTACAAATAACTTTGTTGAATGACCCGTCATCTTTGCATCTGAAACCGACTTGGGTTTACTATCAGTCATAGAACCGACAACACTGGAAACAATACAACAGCTGAGCTGACGTATCCCTCAATCTCAACTCCACATTCATGAACATTTTTTTTTTTCACAATATAGGTTAGCAGGAAAAAAACGACAAGAAGTGGACAGTTTTAAAAGGTAACTTCTGTAATTGGGGATCACAGCCATAGATGTAAAACCCCATAAAGTTAGTGGCCTAATATTAACTTTGAGCACTCTAAATAATAATTCATATTTTCCTTAGCAAAAGTTGTTGTTCAACTCATTTCTGGCTGTTAGACAGTTCATGGCTATGAAGAAGGCGAGACCGCCTGCAGTGCACACAATTCTCCCTCCCTGCCCTCCCATGAAGACGTTCTTTTGTAAACGTATGTCCCGCTGCACTGAACAAGGGTGCTGCTACTACAGGGAATAGGTTTGAACTACTAGAAGCATTAAGCTGGTAACAATTCTTAATTTGGGAAGACAAATTCTTAATTTTGAACCAACAATCTGGGTTCTGTTAAAAGACATTTGTACAGATAAAATGTCCAATATGGACTGTTGAATCTATTTTTGGTGTAAAAGTGCCTAAACTATGGATTTTTCTACAATCAATTATAGAAAAAGATATAATTAAATTAGAAAACATCAAATCAAAGGTCTAAATTTCACATCTTAATCAATTCGACTATAAAAAGTTCCAACAAGATATCGTTAATGATGCCGGAAAATTTCTGCTTCTAAATTACAATGAGGGGTGATTGCAAAAATAAAATTCATGGCTAAGAAACGGGTTTCGAAAAATACACATTTCCTGACACACGTAGAGAGATGAAACATGAAGGTAAAACACTTAATTTACTCACCAAAGAGCCTCCTACCAAACATGACTTTTGTACTGCAGCTGGTGGGGTTTGAGGTTTCATCACTTTGGCTTCCTTTATTTTGAATCCTGCTCCTCCTGAAGCTACAACGCCACCCACTACAGCTTCTTCATCTTCTCCCTTTGAATAATAAAATATTGAGTTCATATACAGTTTCTTCTTAATCAACAATCAGCAAACTATATCTTATACTCACATATGAAGTAAGACTGCCATTTGTCTCCTGTCGCCGAAGAGAGCGAGAGTGTCTCGCTAAAGCTCGTAATTCTTTCGGATATGGCGTAGGAGCTCTCATCAGACGACCAGGTACGTCCGTATCCAAATCCAGTGCAAATCGAATGTGCTGACTTGAATCTGTCCGTGGCTCAACTTCACGGTCTTCCCCAACTACAGCAATACATACAGAAGACTTTATCAATTAGATATGTGTAAACAGCTTAATGTCTCTTGATACGACACCATAACATCCAATATTAATTACTTTATTAAGCAGTTCCTACACAGAATGACCTTTTATTGTAAGTAACTTATGGATAATTACACTTAACAGCACTGGATGCACATGTCTACTCAAATACACTGCTGTTATCATTAAAGTCTGTTAACAAAAGCAACACTAAGCACATTTATGGCATTTTTTTTTACTTGAGAGTCTATAATTGATGAACATCATGTACATTTAAAGTATTAATTTTGTAACAGCATAAACAGAAAGAAAAACATTATGTACTACCATATCTCCAACTTAAACTACACCACAGACATTGCCTCTGTTAACACTGTTGTATGCCAAGTGTGTAACTCAAAAGTAAGCCAGAGAGCTTCATTTTGATTACATTAAATAAAACTTGTTAAATACCAGATATATCGAATCTGGCCCATATAGTGGCAGACAAATGTAGAGAGGTTTTCAGGTCAGATATTTTCTTTTACTTCAGATGGTGTTGGTCATGTTATTTTTTTTGTATCTGATTCCTTTGTACTATGTTATTGGTATGTAATAGCACTGTGCTTTCTTAGCATGTTATATTAAGAGTTTAAACAAAGAGAATGGATAGAGTCTTTAGGGACACATTTCCTCTTTCAGTATTTCTGATACCTATGAACATACTGTGAAACAACCAACAATGTCATGTTGTCAGATTGGTTTACAGTGTTCTGCATTGGTATTAATTTTGAGATAGATCATGATATTTTTTTAACTATTTTCATACAATTTACAAATTCAGTGCTAAAAGATAAACAATGAGTCTGTGTATAAAGTATACGTAATTTTACAAATATTGTTACTTTTGTTTTAAAAAAACTAATTCAAAAAGTTCAATCGATATGAGGTAGAAACAAGTAATTGCATTTAAAGACTTCATTTTTGGTGAAAGTTCAACATCATAAATCAGGTAAAATTCTGTACAGGGTCTCGACCTACAGAGTATCAAATTATTGAAGGCTAGCATTTTTAAACCATGACAAAGTGGTATCCACAAAAAATTGTTTACTTCATGCTTAAAAACAAATGTTACGAAACTTCCACCAACTGTCCAAAACAAGAACATATGAAGCACTTCATTTGAAGATTACTTAGGTGTAATGAGTACTGAAATGAAGACTGATGCCATAATCAAAACATATAATCTTGTGTCATATAAGTTATTTTAACAATTACTAACTCTTTATCCTACCTATTTAAGATATTATTCCTGTTTTCATTTCTTTATGTTTTTATTAAGCTGCTAGCATTGCCTTGCTGAAACACAGCATCTGAAATGCTCTGTATGGAACTTCTTCTGATTCAAAGACATCCTGAATCTAATAGGCACTGAATCATTCTTAGAGGGGACCTACTTTCATACCAAATCACTCGTCTGAACACAGTATGCCTCAGCCAAATATAGTCTTATCATATCCTCTCCCCTGATCTATGCAAAATTAAGATTCTCTCATAATGTTCACAAGCACAAAAGCAAAATTCATCCCAAAGGACAATAAATTCTGTTTCAAGAGCCACTGTTTGTGCTCCACATCCCACTGAAAAGTGACTATTTTTATGTAGGATCTCAGAGAAGATGTAGTAATGGGCAGCAGGCATTAAGTCTGATCTGCAGAAAATGACACAGAGCCACTGCAGGATGCATTACCATCCATCCTTCATGGTCACAGCCCTTGAAGTGGCAGAGGACAACTGCTTCAGATGATGACCCTCAAATACATTATTCTATCAACGAGCTTGAAAGCCTTTCAGATATGACTGTTTACTTCCTTCTTTACAAATTATATGCACAATACTTACACTACATCCAAAACAAATTTGTAATCTTCCAAAATTAAAGACTTCCTTCATTCATTCCAACAATATACCATCTCTCAAAATCTGTGACTTTGTGATACATTGCTTAAATTAGTTTAGTTCCATCTTTGATAAAATATAAAGTGGCACTGATAGACTGTAGCGGTATTCCCACATTTAGTCAAGGTCATACAAATACCTTTTCATACTTCAAACTTTCTTGTATTTCTAAACCTTACCTCTATGATATTTTATCAATAAATTTTACTTAGACATACTGTTTTGTTAAAATGGGTAATTAAAATTCTTTGATAAAGCAGCCATTTGTAATAGGATTCACTGCAACATTCACAGTTAAAAAAGACCAATTAATTTGTACTCCTCATTTACTGTAATGCAGCAATTTTTGTACAACTGGCTGAATGTTAACAACAAAAGCTAATCATGCAACCCACTCTCTAAAATAATTTAGTTTATATTTTACTACAAAATTTAAAACCTTTGAACTTATTATATTAGGTCTCAGAAGGTTGTGGAAACACAACCTTTCAATGCTTAGATGACCATGTAAATTATACCTTGGTTTACACGTTCTTCGTTAGGAGTCTGAGGCAGCATAAAACATGTAAGAACTCGTTGTCCAGTATCTGTATCAATATCAGGCTGTAGAGGTACAAGTGGCTTTGTCTGGTTATCAGAAAGCCACAAGGCAGCTAAACCTTCAATGTTCAATATAGACATGGGAAGGTTGTGTAGGCGATTCCCACATAGATTGACAACTTTCAAACGTGGTAGATGACCAATTTCTCCTGGGATGTGCATTAACTGGTTGGCCCGTACACTTAAAATACTGAGATTATAACAGCTACCAATTTCTGAAAAAAATAATAATAAATAAAATACACAAGAAATACACTAAATGGAAATCTTAGAGAACTGCTTAGTTCACTAGCCATATCACAGTTTCACCCTACAGACTCACTACGGTTGATTTCTCATGTACAGTTAGCTCAGACAGCATTGCTGTTTATACGGATGGCAAATGCTGTGATTATTTTAATGTAATTCAGAAGGCTACAGTATGTTAGATGTAATTGTAGGACTGATATATTTTAGAAGTTATTAATTACTTGGCCATATTGATAACTTTGTATGTAATGAATCAGCTAATGTGTGCATTGCTCAAAATGCTGACAGGACTTTTGACCATGCTGTGAGCTGGTCTAGAACACAATGGTGAAGACCGTTCGCTCTCTCTCTCTGCAGCTAACTTCTGATGTGACAACATGGTCTCTAGGTGTCGTCTCCAGACCATGTGTTTCCGTAGTTTTGACTAGCTGAAATAAGCTAGTATAAGCCGAGTTAGATAGTACCTTGCAGTCCAAATACGATTGGGTATAATGTTTGAGTTTAGAGTTATAACAAGGTAAGTGGATATCTCTAGCTAAAGACCAAAGTAATAGTGAATATTATGCTGTTGAAAACAATTCTTCTAGACATCTCAGTTAATTAAAACACTAAATGTTGGTCGTAAATGCTGAGAAATCCAATTCAGGGGTGTACTATCTATCTGGATTCTTAGATGAAAAGCCGAGAAAAGGTAAGAAGATGTTTGTATATATTTGTACAATATAGAGATAATTTAGGAGAAATTACCAAACTAGTATCATTGATCATCATCACCCATAGATTGAGCCCTGATCATATAAAATCACTATGTTGTGGCTTCCCGAGCTAGCCTTTAAGTGTTATAATATGTTATACATAAAAAAGTCACAACACAAAGACTACACACCAGTGCCCTCTGCAGTTGCTTGAAGGGGCTGTGTAGTTGCTGAGATGTGTTGAGTGCGGAACATCAACTGTTCCCAAGCGACTGTCAAGCAGTGTATTTTCATATACAGTTCACATGCCATTTGCAATATTTCAGAATTTCTGGTTGTAAATATTTTCTTTGCAGACAAATCCAAAGCATTCTGTGAAATTGTGGTATGGACACAGATGGTAGTACACACTGAAAGAATTACTAGAGAAAATGGCTTATGGGCTCAAAGTATATTCCCGAAAGTAAAAACCTTTGATTTTATGTGTGTGCTACCAGAACTTGTAGATTCCCCCAAAAGTATGTCTATGTCAATCCAAGAAAGACACTGGCAAATTGATGCTTGAAAATTCCACTTCGATTTCTTGATCCCATACGAGAAGGGATGAATTAACACATTTTATATTTATGATATCTTGTCATGACCGACCTCAGATAGGAAACTTTTACAATGCTAAAAGCTCAATAATCACTCTAAAAGTGAAAATAATTACAGGTTACAGACTTTATGCACAGCTAACAGGTTTCTTTTTATTGTTACATTTACAAAATAAAAGTGTTAAAATATGTAAGCAGATCAGTACACTTTAATCTGAATTTGTTTAACAATGGTTAATTAATTTGTATACTACTTAGTTGGACATCATCCATCGTCTGGTTAGCTCACGCAGGTGGGTTTCAGAAAAGCTAAGACAGGCAGGCTGGAAATCAGACACTAATTTCTGGATCTCTCCTGAATGCATTTTCAATCCATTACAGTTCCACTGTATGCAGGCCATAAAAAGGGTAGCAGGGTGAGGGTTTTGTTTGGGAATCTTGGACCATGGTCCAGGCTTCCAAAATGTCCCTGTGGTGGTCACTATCCATCATATCCTTAGATAATGATAGTGAACGAGACCGGGATTCTGCCACTGGAGAGTGAGTGTTCACATTTTTGCAGAGGGTCTGGTGCTTTTATTTGTCCTCTGGCTGTTTGGGGAGGTGTTGTTGAGGTATTAGTTTTATTTGTTGCCGTTTCATCTTTTGTGGGTTCGTTTTATTTATTTGATACTGAGCATGTTTCTGGAACTTTCATAGACACTGAAGGTGTAGATTGAAGTGTTGGAGGAGGTGGTTTTCGAAAGCAAGTGCAGTGTGGGCCTGGAAGCAGCATTTTGGTGCTGTTTATGTTGAAGTGGTCACTTTCTGAGCAGAACTAGTGACAGCAGATTAAACTTTGAACACTCCCGCGATTAAGCTGGATGGTTTCCTTTGCAGTTCACGCATAGTAGAGTGGAGGTGCAGGTGTCAGCAGTGTGGCAAACTTCTGAAACTTGAAGCCGTGCATTGGATATGGTATGCAAGGTCTGATTTTGCATCTATGGAATCCAGCTTTGATATATTCAGGGAGGTCTACTGCATCAAAAGTTAAAATAAGTGATGATGTGGGTGTCAGAACACCATTTTATCTCACCTGAATATGTCACATTTTGGTCTTTGAGTTCCTGCTTGATCTCATGCAATTCAACATGGATTAGATCAAAGCAGCTGATAACACCTTGTGAATGGTACAGCGATATCGTGTGGGCCTTGTGTAGTCGCATTGTTTTTGCCGTCTCTCAGTTTTGGCACCATCTCTGCTGACTACCACTCATACCCTCCAAGCTAAAATAATAAATGTATAGTTAGCGAGCCAATTAACCAGTGGTTCACGTTTAAAGGAATCGGAGGCCTGCAGGTGCCACTTCCCTCAACCAACAGGATCCTCTTTTCCCCCAGATGAGTCTCCATACACGGTTAATGTGTGAAAGATACCACAGTGTGACAGGGCAAGAAAAAAGGGAAGACAATAGAAAAGCAAAAAGGGGAGAAAAGGGAAGACAAGATAGAACGAGAAAAGAAAAAGAGGATGGAAATACTCTGCCACATAAACGGATTGTTGGGTGTTCACCATGCAAGGAAGGCTGGTAAGGAATAGCACGAGAGCATTCTTTGAATACCAGGGTCACCAACCAGAAGGCAGATGTGTTTAAAAGGAACACGTCTGACTTCCGGTATGCCCGGAGGAGTCCAACTCGACCCCTTCAAAGAAGAGGGCAGCACAACTTGCTAAGGTCTGTTTTAAAGGTTTAACACCGTGTTAAACAAAAATATCATGCTGCTTTGATAGCAACGAGGTTGATCTTGAGTTCAAAAATTCAACAAAATTAAGATGCAATAACAATATTGCAGAAAAGGACATCATTTTGCAAGGAGTTTAAACAACATACCAACATACTTCACTGCTCGTTTACAATACCTTGTGTCGAGGATTTAAAATTTTATTACAAGTTAATAGGGAATTAAATGTATAGCAAAATTGATTAATGGTTGCCATAATAGACAAACTTAAAAAAAAGTAGTAATGCAACAAACTTTTATGTTGGACGTTTCCGGTGTGAAAAGACTTATTTTTATATTTCATCAAAACAAAATGAAGGGTTTAGAATCTGTAATAACACATCTAAAATGCCACCACTTTTAAAATAAAAAAAAAACTATATCTGTAAATGTAATCAAAACATGTTATGGTGATTTGGAGTTGTTATATAAACATGTGTCTGGAAATGCCTGATTTAAAAGTTATAATCGAAAGATGATATTCTACGAAATAAACACATACATAATTTTTGCTTCAAACAGATGTAACTTTTATTTCAAATTGACAGAATACATGACACATGACTAATGTAATGTATCTTCAGTTCAATTTTTATCTACACACACTTTACACCAAATGTCAAAATGTCCTCCACCTGCTTCAATGCATGCATGTACACGTCAAATCATGGACTGTTGCACCCTTTCAAAGACCCCAGGATGGTTGCGAATGTTTTCACATGCATCTACGCTGTGGTGGTGAAGAGTCTCTGCATTTGGGATTGCAGTTAAATGTACTGTGTAAAATACATGGTTACCCTTATTGCTAGAGGGACATTTTCTAAAAGACCTGGAAGAGTGTTTAAGATGAACTAACTCTGTGTAGACATTACCTGTAAGTCGTTGTGGTAAAACACATGGACCTACCAGACAGTCACCTACAATACCAGCCCACACATAGATCTAGAACTGCTGTTGATGTCTAGCCTCAACTGTATCCCATGGATTTTCATCTACCCACAGATGTTGGTTGTGAAACTTTGCAATACCATCTCTACTAAACGTTGCCGCATCTGTAAGGAGCACTGAGGAGACAGACAATGGAGTAGCGGTTTGCTGAACAAACCATCGGCATAAGTTTTCCTGTGATTGGTAATCATTAGGTACAAGACCCTGCACACGTTGAAGATGATAAGGATACAGAAGCTGCACATGAATTATCCTCCATGTGGTGCTTTGACTTACAGGAAATACTGCGGCTAATTGTCTTGTACTAAAACGTGGGTAGTCAGCAACATGATGTATAATACGCTCTTCCTGGTTAGGCATTCAAACCACTCTAGGTCTTCCTCGATCCACCGTTTGTGGTGCTATGGATCCTGGCTCCACAACTCGGTGGTACACTGCATTAAAAGTTTGATTATTCTGCTGGTGCAGGTCTGGGAACGCTGGCGAAAGAAGGGTGAAGCACTGGGCAAGCAAACCTGATACAATTGTGCAGCCACTACCATTAGTGCAACAATACATGAAAATCATGTCTGCCTGCTCACGAAATGAATATCCTGCCATGGTTAGGCACTCACATTTAACTGAATTGTAGCACAAACCGAATGAACAAAGCAAACTAACTACAAGTGTAAACAAGTTTACTGTACTTGTTTACATTTTCTTTGTTAGACAATGACATGTGACTGAGCTGTTTTACAAGTCGAACGTACAAACCAAGTAGTGGGCAGTGCAACTAGCAGTACACTATGTACTGCGGGTGGCATTCTTATATCAATTTTTCCAGTAATTACGCTGGGGTCGTTTTAAATTGGCTACCGTGTATCTTGGAACCTGTGCATTTCCTGACCTATAATCATAGAACTTTTGTGTTCCTTAATCTGCCAGGAATCTATTCCCAAAGTTTGTATAGGTATTTCTGAATCACCCTTTTATAATATATATACAGGGTGTATCAGTTAAGGTGTGCCAGTCGAATATCTCAACAAATACTGACGTTAGATGAAAGCGGTAAAAAATAATATAGGTAAATTGCATGCGTAGAATTCATTTTTGGAATTACTTTTGACAAAGGACATACGGAAG